>WSXT02231721.1:0-16207 GCA_011762715.2 Neuroterus valhalla | reverse complement strand
AAAAAGAATTTCCAACCAAAACGTTCATTTCCAATATAGAAAAATACTTCATGAACAAATAAATAAAGTCCCAACCAAACAAGTAAATTCTAGTTTTGGTGCTAACTTTCAAATAAAAATTAATTTTTAATCAAAAGAAGAGAATTTTGGAGATAATAGTTCAATATTCCACCAACGAAGTGAATGTTTAACAAGATAGTACAACTTTCAACGAAGCAGTTTAATTTGCAGAAAAAAAAATCGATAGTTGACTTTTCAATTGGAAAAAAACAGTTTTTGAACAAAACCAGTAGGATATTTTTATCACGTTTAGAATTTTTCTCGTTTAGTTGAAAATTCCATCTTATAATCAAAAATCTAAATATTTAGTTGAAATGCATCTATTTTGTTGGAAATTCATATTTTTTATGAAAAATCCCACTTTTTGGTTGAAGATTCGTTCGATATTTTGATAAAATTTAATTCTCTTCGTTGGAAAATTAACTATTCCGATTTTTTATAATAATTTATATTTTGTAGTAAAAACTCCAACTATCTGGCTAAAATCTTATCTCCTCGAATTGAATAATTTGAATATTCAGTAGAAAACTCAACGATTTTGTTTGAAATTTTTCGTTTGGTCGAAATCGTTCTTGTTCAAAATAAAATTTCTTCGTTGATAATAATAATTCTTCTTTTTGGTTGAAATGTTTGGTTAGGAATCAATTTTTGTGGAAAACTATTCTCTTCATTTCAAATTCTAATTATTTATCAAAAATTCAACTATTTGGTAGAAAAATCATATTTTTGAGTGCCAAATTCATGTTTTCCAGAAAATTTCATCTTTTTGGTTAAAAAATCAAACGAATTCGTTGAAACTTTAGGTTTTTTTTTTAGAAATCATTTCCTTCGGGGGGAAATTTATCAGATTGGAAGGAAAATTTTACCTTTTCCGTTACAACTACGATTGAAAATAATTTTTTTAAATATTATCCTCTTTGGTTGAAAATAAAAAATTTTTGGGTTGCGGATTCACTTTTTTTTGTAGAAAATTTGCCTTTGTACCTTCAAATTCAAAAATTTGGTTGGAAATCTAACTATTTGGTTGAAATTTAAACCATTTAGAAAAAAATTTGCTTTTCGGTGAAAAAACATATTTTTGGGTGAAAATTCATCTGTTTTTCCAAAAATTCATCTGATGGCAACATAATTCAACAGTTTTGTTAAAACATTATGTATTTTGTTACAAGGTTACTCTTTTCAATGATTTACCTCTTTGGCTGAAAATTTAATATTTTTGGGTTGCGGATTTACCTTTTTTGTGAGAAATTTGCCTTTGTAACTTCAAATTCAAAAATTTGGTTGAAAATCTAACTATTTGGTTGAAATTTGAACCATTTAAAGAAAAATTTACTTTCCGGTAAAAAAACATATTTTAGGGTAGGAAATTCGTCTGTCTTCCCAAAAATTCATCTTTTAGGCATCAGAATTCAACAGTTTTATTAAAACATTATGTATCCTGTTATAAGCTAACTCTTTTTGGCGATTACCTTCTCTGGTTGAAAATTTAGTTATATGATTTTAAAATAATTTTTTCAGTTCAATAACTAATATTTTTGGTTTGCAAATTGAGCTGTTCCGTAGAAAATCCTTTTTTGGTTATTCATAAACAACGCTCTAGTTTGACGCCATTTAGCTGGATGATTGCTAATAAGACGCTATCGAAGATCTAGCTAGTTTTTGATAGGGCGCTGGCTAGTTTTCATCAGGGTGCTGATAAGAAATACATGATCTGGTATGATCTATAAATAATTTCATTTCTTGAATCTAAAAACCATCTAAATAAATTATTCCTAACTAGAATTAAACATGAATGTCTAAATGAAGGTAGAGCTTCTTTAGTAGTTCGAGAGTCCTGAAAGTAAGACGTCACAGAGGGACAAGACACGATTTATTTCTTACATACTTGGGAGTGCATAGTGCATACTAGAAAGTACTCACGATTCTCACGATGAATAGTTCTTTGCCTTTTTCAAGGATGGCAATTTTTATTCTATTATTTTATTTTTATTTTTTTGCATTCTCAATATCTTTCCCTTCGTTAAAACTATCATTGAATATATCTATATACATTTTCTTGAGTAAAGAAGGTAAGTTAATCCTGTTGTTAATCCATCTCGGATTACAGGTGTACTGATAAAGGAACTTGGACTCTGAGAATTTCTACCCGCATTCCATTCATTTTTCTTTTTTTGAACGGGGAGTAGTATTTATTTTTTTCTTTCTCTTTAATGCGGAAATGATACGGAAGCGACTCTTCCATTTTGAAACCAGATTAAAGTCCGGTTTTCAAATTCCTGTACATTCACAGGTTTTCCGGTTCAAATTTTGAAGAAGCTTTAGGTAAATTTTCGAATAGAAAAGATAATTACTCAATAAGGAAATAAATCTTCAAGCCACAAATAGAAGAAAAATATAAAATTATACCCTTAAAAACTTAAAGATTTTGTTAAAGAGTCATCTACTTCCTCGGAAATCGAAAAACTCGTCTTTTTACCTTGAATATGCTACTAATTGTTGAAGAATGCAATTTTTTGTGGTTGGAAAATCCAACTCTTTAATTCTAGTTGGTAAGTGGATTCATCGTTTTTCGATTCATCGTCATTTTCGAATCTGATGGAAAAATCTCCAGGAAAAATTAAGTTGAGATTAACTATAAAACAAGAGCTGATATTAAAAACAGAGCCCAGATTCGAATTCAGCACATTTTCCCGCGCCTATCAAAATATCGTTTGGACAAAACTCGATCATCGGACAGAAAGGTATCTTCCTTGCCTGTAACATGAAAGCACCTGCAGGTAGTATGTTCATGGCAGGATAAGGAAGATACACTGCATGCGAACCAGCATCAGAAACGCGGTATAGAGGAGAGCCGTGAAGCAACGGGAATCGTGAAGCAACGCAAGCGAAAGCTCAACGCGCGCATCTCCTCCCGCTCGGGTCTGGCCCCCCACTTGTTCCCGAAGGACGAGTGTATGTAACGCGTATTTCGACTACAAGGGAGCAATCCTCTCTAGATGGAGGCCCTTTGCTGAAGTAATAAACCCTCTATCCAGATACCATGGTGAGTCTTCTCTCTTGCTTTACCGCTTCCTCCTTCATCTCCAGTAGCGTACATACATGCTATCAGTCAGTCAGTCTGCATGCAGGCTATCGCGAAAAGGCCTGAGATTCCCCTAGACGCTGCCAACTCCCACTCTTCTCTCCAAATCCGATTGCGTGCACACATGCAATCAAACCAGGTTAAATCCTCTTCTCCGTTAGCGTGCATAGATGCTATCTGCATAGAGATATTACAGATAGAAGCAGCAAGCCATAGGCCGGTCTGTAAGCGAAACCTTCCGCTCAACTTCACTGAGAGAGAAAGATACAGAATGCTAGAGGGTGAGGTGACTTCTCGAGACCTCTCATTCTCTTTCTCTCTCTACGCGCGGATGTATTCCAAGCTGGCTTGTCGCCTCTATCTGTAATATCTCTTTGGCTATCTGTCAGTCAGTGTGCATACATGCTGTCGCAACAAGGCCTGAGTTTCTCTCAACGCTAATAACTTTCACTTTCGTCCCCCATTCCGTTACCGTGCATGCATGCTATCAAACTAGACTGAACCCTCCTCTCCGATAGCGTGCACACTTGCTAACGCGACAAGGCCTGAGTTTCCCTCAGTGCTATCAGCTTCCTTTTTCTTCTTACAATCCGATAGCGTGTATACGTGCTATAAAACCAGCCTGAACCCTCCTCCACCGTTAATCAGCGGGTATTATTACTGTCCCAACAAAGCTTGAAATTAACCTCAGTGCTACTTTCTCCTTTCTCGAACTTGAATGTACGGACACTAGAGGGCCTACTCTCTCTCTCTTTCTCTCTTTCATCAGAGGTACCGGACAGAAACCAACTCAGTCGACCCCTGCGACCCAGGGGTGGATCCACACCTTCCGGAAGCAGGGCGGGGGTCGACCGCCTACTTCTCGCAAGAAAAATGAATTTCTAACCAAACAAGATGAATTCAAAACCCAATTGGACCCAATAAGAAAACACAACTATATTTTTTCGAAATTTTTTTTTTCATTTGAAAAGTCTGCTATCATATTCTTGGTTCAGAATTAATCTCTTTTGGATGAAAATTCTACTGTTTGGTTAAAGATGATACTATTTCGTTGATCATTCTTTTTTTTGTTAAAGATGTATCGTGGGCGGAAAAAAAACTTCAGTTGTAAATTCTATTTTTGGATTGAAATATCAATTACTTCGTAGAAAATCAATCTCCTTGGCTTTAAACTTGAACTGTTCTATTAGAAAATGTAAAAAATTCAACTGTTTTCTATAGAATTCGAGTTTTCAGCTGTCTGATAAAAAATAATATGTTTCGGGGAGTAATTGTATTATTTTGTTCAAAACTCTTCTTTTTTTGGATTCGACTCTTTTTGATTCCAATAATCAAAACCTTTCGTTGGTTCGAATTTTATTGATTGTATTTTTCCCGTTATAAATAAATTTTTTCTGAATTGAAAATTCAACGATTCACAAAAGAAATTAAGCTATTTTGTTGAAAACTTATTTTCTGCTTTTGCCTTGAAACTTGAACTGCCCTAATAGGAATTCTTCATTATTCAGGTTAGGGATTTTATTTTTCTTGTAGAAAATTCTATCGTTTCCTGGAGGATTCGTAATTCGAGAATTACTAATTTGTTGTAAATGAGTCTGCATTGGTTTGAGGATTTACTTAACATTAAAAATTCGTCTTTACTGGTTTGAATTAACTTTTTTTTTCAATCAAATTGGAATCTTTTCGGGATAAACTTTTTCAATTATATTTTTGAATGAGAAATAATATTTTTCTTTGAACTCGACTATATCGATTTAAAATTAAAATCTTTTTTGGTGAAAATATTGAAACGTTGGGATCACCCTTTCTTGATCGGAAATTCAACTATTTTTCGAAGATTGGACTATTCCGTGAAAAATTAGTTTTTACTTGTTGGCGAACAAGAAAAATTGTTAGGTTTGAGATTATATTTTCTGGTTTGAATATCAACAATTACATTTTTGGTTAAGAAATATTCTTTTTTGTTTAGAGACGACTGTTCTCATTCAAAACAAGAATATTCAAAATATTAAAACCATCACATTTTTCGCTAGAATTTATATTCTTTTATCGCAAATTCAAATATTTGTTCGGAAATTGCACTATTCTATGAAAAATTCATTTTTGTAGTTGTAGATCTATATCTTTCCCAGAAAAAAACTTCTTGGTTGGAAATTATATTCCCGGGTTTAGAATTTAACTGTTTTTTCAAAAGTCCACCGTTTTGTCTTGAAACTTCAAAAGTGCAATTGAAAATTTGTCATTTTTTGTCTTGAAATATCATTATTTCAAAAGAAAAGTCAACTTTTGTCAACAGAAAGCGCCATTCCAGCTGTTTCGTTAAAAGTCAATCGGTGTTGGTTGAAGAGTTGATAATTTTGCTGATTATTCGTATTTTTTGGTTTAATCCAACTGTTTTCTTCATTTAAAATTGAATTTTTTTCTTTTTTTGAATATCAACTATAACACATTTTGTTGAAAATTATTCTTTCTTGTTTAAACTTGATTGTTTTTTATCTAAAAAGAAAATCTTTTTTCTGGTTGAAATATTAGAATTAGTATATTTTTTTTCGAGAAATAATCTGTTTGCATTGAGAATTATAGAAAAAACGTCCTTTTGGATTGAAAATTCAAATCATCTAAGAAAAAATTTGTCTTTTTGGTTAAAAAATATAACATTTTGGTTAAAATTTTTGATTGATTTTTGATAATAATGCAAGTGTTTGGTTGAAATTGGTAACTTAGTTCATGGACAGTCCCTAGGAATAACGCAAGACGTACGTGCCGGGGTTGCGTACTGCGTAGTCGGAACTAGACGAGAGAGTGGAGAGGGACACTGTACATTCGGACCGTCAACGTTTCACTTGAAGCGTCACCGCGTTGCCAGTTAGCAACGGGCCTAAAGAAGTTCCACTCCAAAAAAAAAGTTTAATATTGCGCATGGTACACCCACGTTTAATCAATAGTTCATCTGTCGAGTGCTAACGTGACAGAAAATGATTCCGCCCACTCGCGTGCGCATTGCTTTATACTTATGCATTCAAGGATCATCATGTTCATCTTCATGACGTTCCGTAATACGAACCCAAGTTCCTCAGGGCTTTATGGGTATGTTTGTGTTTTTCAGCATGACGCATTCGTTCCTCATTGATGAGACAGGTTGAAAATTAACTGCCTCTTCTACCCTTCGAGATAGTGCCTTTCAAACGCCATACTAGAGCCCTTCAAGCGCCAGGTTGGCCCCATACTAGCACCTGGATAGCGCCACACTAGCCGCTGGATAGCTTCACACTGGCGCTGAAGCAGCGCTATTACGCTGCCCTACAATAGCCCTAACGGTGCCACATAAACGCCACACTAGCACCACCCTAGCGCCTGATTGGCGAAACACGAATGTCTGATCAGCGCAACCCTGGTGCCCTAATAGATACCAATCAGCGCTAGATTAGAACCGCACCAGCACATGATGCTATCACCTGGTTAACGCCATATTAGCGCATAGTAAGGATCATACTAGCCTCGTACTACAGACCTATCAGTGCCACGTAAGCATCGCACTGGCGCTCGCTCAACACTAGTGTGGCGCGGCCACTAGTGTGGCTCAACGCCACACTAGCGCCTGATTAAAGCGAGACTAGCGTCTGATTATCGCCACACTGGCGCTTGATTATCGGCACACTAGCGCCAAATTAGCGCCACACTAGCGCCTGATAGGGCCCTGTTACCGTCTAATAAGCGCCCAATTGGAGACCAGTTGTCGTCAAACTAGCCCTCAATTTAAGCCCTTATAGCGCCATATTATTTTCCTACAAGCGTGAGGTAGGAAAGAGCTTCTTGTTGGAACAAATGACAAATGACAGTACAATTTTCGATAGAATGTTGGTGTTTCTCTTTCTAGAAATGATCGTAAGTGTCCCGAGCATAACAGATAGCTGCGCATACTTCACATTGACTTAACCAAAGTTTGGCGTCAATTCGGCGCTAGTGTGGCGTTAATTAGGCGCTAGCGTGACGCTAGTCTGGCGCTCGCTAATTGAGAAATAGTATGGAGTTAATTGGGTAATCGTAAGGCGTTGATCCGGCACAAATGCTGCGCTAATCAGGCGCTAGGATGGCGTCAATTAGAAGCTAGTGTGACGCTAATTGAGAAATAGTGTGGAGCTAATTTGAAAATGGTGCGGCGCTAATCGGATGCAAGTGCTGCACTAATCAGTCGATAATGTAGAGTTAATAAGGCGCTAATATGACGCTAGTCTGGCGCTAATTGGAGAATGGTGTGGAGCTAATTGAGCAATAGTGTAGCGCTGATTCGGTGCAAGCTATGCGCTAATCAGGCGCCCTTGCGGCGTCTATTAGGTACTAGTCTGATGCTAGTCTGGCGCTAATTCAGCAATAGTGTGAAGCTGATTAGGAAATCGTACGGCGTGACTCCGGTGCAAGTGCTGCGCTGATCAAGTGTTAGGGTGGCCTCAATTAGGTGCTAGTGTAAAGCTAGTGTAACGCTTATTGGGCAATGGTCTGACACTAATTGGGAAACAGTGTAGCGCTAATCCGAAGCAAGTGCTGCGCTGATCAGGCGCTAGAGTGGCGGCAATCAGGTGCTAGTGTGACGCTAGTCTGGCGCTAATTGAGCAATAGTGTGGAGCTAATTGGGAAATCATACCGCGCTAATCCAGCGCAAGTGCTGGGCTTATCAGGTGCTAGTGTGGCGTTATTTTGGTGCTAGTGTAACGCTAGTCCGACGCTCATCGGGCAATAGTGCTACGCTAATCAGGCGCTAGTTGGCGTCAATAAGGTGCTAGTGTGAAGCTAGTCTAACGCTTAAAGGTCAATAGTCTGGCACTAATTGGGAAATATTGTAGCGCTAATCCGAAGCAAGTGCTGCGCTAATCAGTTGATAGCGTGGCGTTAATTAGGCGCTAGTATGACGCTAGTTTGGAGCTAATTGGGAAATAGTGTAGCGCTACTTGAGCAATAGTGTGGCACTAATCCGACGCAAGTGTAGAGCTAATCAGTTGATAGTGTTGCGTTAATTGGGTGCTAGTGTGACGCTAGTGCAACGCTAATAAGGCGCTTGTGTGACGCTAGTCTGGCGCTAATTGAGCAATCGTGCGGAGCTAATTTGGAAATCATGCCGCGATAATCCAGTGCAAGTGCTGGGCTTATCAGGTGCTAGTGTGGCGTTATTTAGTGCTAGTATGACGCTAGTCCGACGCTCTTCGGGCAATAGTGCTACGCTAATCAGGCGCTAGTTGGCGTCAATTAGGTGCTAGTGTTAAGCTAGTCTAACGCTTAAAGGTCAATAGTCTGGTACTAATTGGGAAATATTGTAGCGCTAATTCGAAGCAAGTGCTGCGCTAATCAGTTGATAGTGTGGCGTTAATTAGGCGCTAGTATGACGCTAGTTTGTAGCTAATTGGGAAATAACGTAGCGCTACTTGAGCAATAGTGTGGCGCTAATCCGACGCAAGTGAAGAGCTAATCAGTTGATAGTGTTGCGTTAATTGGGTGCTAGTGTGACGCTAGTGCAACGCTAATAAGGCGCTAGTGTGACACTAGTCTGGCGCTAATTGAGCAATCGTGTGGAGCTAATTTGGAAATCATGCCGCGATAATCCAGCGCAAGTGCTGGTCTTATCAGGTGCTAGTGTGGCGTTATTTTGATGCTAGTATGACGCTAGTCCGACGCTCTTCGGGCAATAGTGCTACGCTAATCAGGCGCTAGTTGGCGTCAATTAGGTGCTAGTGTTAAGCTAGTCTAACGCTTAAAGGTCAATAGTCTGGTACTAATTGGGAAATATTGTAGCGCTAATTCGAAGCAAGTGCTGCGCTAATCAGTTGATAGTGTGGCGTTAATTAGGCGCTAGTATGACGCTAGTTTGTAGCTAATTGGGAAATAACGTAGCGCTACTTGAGCAATAGTGTGGCGCTAATCCGACGCAAGTGAAGAGCTAATCAGTTGATAGTGTTGCGTTAATTGGGTGCTAGTATGACGCTAGTGCAACGCTAATAAGGCGCTAGTGTGACGCTAGTCTGGCGCTAATTGAGCAATAGTGTGGAGCTAATTGGGAAATCATGCCGCGCTAATCCAGCGCAAGTGCTAGGCTTATCAGGTGATAGTGTGGCGTTATTTTGATGCTAGTATGACGCTAGTCCGACGCTCATCGGGCAATAGTGCTACGCTAATCAGGCGCTAGTTGGCGACAATTAGGTGCTAGTGTGAAGCTGGTCTAACGCTTGAAGGTCAATAGTCTGTCACTAATTGGGAAATATTGTAGCGCTAATCCGAAGCAAGTGCTGCGCTAATCAGTTGATAGTGTGGCGTTAATTAGGCGCTAGTTTGGAGCTAATAAGGCGCTAGTGTGACGCTAGTCTGGCGCTAATTGAGCAATAGTGTAGCTGAAGCCTGGTCAGCAATCTATCAACGAAAACTCAATAATAGTAAAGATAGTTAATATTTTTAACCTATAATCAATCCAAGGATTAAATTTGTACCTACCATCAAAGAAGAATAAATAAAATCCTGAGTTACTAGCGACTGCTTCTGAATAAAAATTCAATTGACGTCAGAATGGTATTTTTATCTGGAGCCAATGGTAACCGATTATTCTGAATCTTCTTCGAGCAAAGCGGTATAAAGGAAAATAAGGAAAAAGGAAACTGGTTCTAACTACTGTATTCATTGGCTTGTTATTGATGATAATTGGCTACCTTGTTCGATGAAAAGGCCGCAGTCGACGATGGACGACTTACAATTAAATTACGTCTGTAGTTCGTTAAGAAATTAAGACATTACATGACTTCTATTAGTACAAAGTGTCACTTGAATTGATGACTCAATTATCACATCCCCATAAACTTCAACACGTACTTCACATAAGAAAAAATACGTTTTTTGAAATTGTATAGAAAGAATTCTATTCGAGGCGTATCAAGTTGAGTCTAATCAATTTTCACCACAAAAAACCATAGAATACCTATTAAAAAGTGAATTTTTGAATTCTTATCCTATAACCCTCTTTCATGGTGTCCCAGAAAAACCCCATAAGTGGAAACTTAGATTTTGCGAGTTTCTGGCGCTATATCTTCTTTTTTGCGACTTCTTTCAGTTAAAGTAGTTTCTAATGCATGAAATATACATCTTTACTGTTAACTAGCCACCTGAAAAATTGTTTAAACAGCTTATTATTGTTTAAATCAATCTTGTCTCAAAGAAGAGATAGAAAGTTAGTGTTTTTTCTCAATTTTTGAACCTTTCCGATCTCTTCATTGAGAGTAGTGTACTTTTCAATGGATAATCAACAGGAATGATTGTTTAAACAATTCATTGTTATTTTCAACAACATTCCCGTGAAATATTCCTGAAAAGCTGCGGTTTTTTCAGGAATTTTGAACTTTGTGTCTACCTTCCGATAAAAGTAAATCGATAATCAATTCGACTTAACAGTGTTAATTGTTTAAATAATTCAATATTGTTTGAAACTATCTTCTACCATAGTATTGCTAGAAAGTTGCGTTTTTTTCAATTTTCGACTTTTCGTCCATTTTTTACTGAGAATGCAGTAATCATGAATGTAATTTAACAAAGATAATTTTTTACCATTTTTCATTGTTTATAACTATCTTCTTTCAAAATAATGCTAGGTGGTTGCGAGTTTTTCCAAAATTTTCAACTTTTTGTCGATTTTCCACTTAAAATGAGTTGATAATTAAGTCAATTCACTGAGAGTAATTCTTGGATGATTTCCTATTGTTTATTACTTTATTCATTTAGAGTAATGCAAGATAGTTGCAAATATTTTCGAAATTCGAAATTTTTTGCTCCCTTTCCAATAAAAGTGAATCAATGATCAATTTGATTTGGAAAGTGATTGTTTAAACAATTTGCTATAGTGAACAATTATCTTCTCCCACAGTAATGCTGAGAAGTTACGATTTTTTTGGAAATTCGTAACTTTTTGTCTAGTTCCTACTGAAAGTTTAGGTGGTAATTAATGCAATTAAAAAGACATGATTGTTCAACAATCTATTTCTAAAATAAAAATCTTCTTTTAGAGTAATGTTAAATAGTTGTAGTTCTTTCTGAAATGTTCAACTTCTTGTCAACTCTTGGCAGAGAATGAAACAATGATTTGTTAAATTCAACAAAAATAATTGTTCAAACAGTTTATCATTATTTTTTATAATATTATCTCAGAAAAATGCTGGAAAGTTGCGATTTTTTCTGGAAATTCAATATTTTAGTGCTCTTCAATAAAATTGGATTTATGATCAGTTCAGATCAAAAAACGTAATTGTTTACACAGTTCAGAATTGTTTACGACTATCTTCTTCGATAGAAATCCTAGAAAGGTGCGGTTTTTCCTTGAACTTACAACTTTTTGTCTTTTTGGCTATCTTTTCCAAAGTAGTGAGGTGATAATCAACGCAACTCAACAAACATTATTGTTTGAAGAATTATTATTGTTTATGACTATATTTTTCCAAAGAAAGAAGGTTATGATTATATTAATGTGAGGAACGTGATTGTTTAAACAATTCATAATTATTTATTACAATGTTATCTCAGAAAAATGCTGTAAAGTTGCGATTTTTTCTTAAAATTAAATATTTTTTCCATTCTTCAATAAAGTTAAAATAATAATTAGATCAGTTTAATAAACGTAATTGGTTACATAATTCAGAATTATGTACGACTATCTTCTTTTATAGAAATCCTAGAAAGTTGCGGTTTCATCTTAAATTTAAAACCTTAGGTTATCTTTCCACTGAAAGTTTAGACAAAAATTAATAAAATTTAACAAAAACAATCGTTCGAGAATATGTTACTGTTGAGAACTATCTTTTCTTAGATGTGTGTTAGAAAGTTGCAGTTTTCCTGAAATTAAAAATTTTTTGTCGACTTTTCACTCAGAGTGATTTTTTATTTAACAAATGAAATTGTTTAAACGGTTCTTCATTGTTCATAACAATTTTTTCTTACACTAGTCCCAGTAAGTTGTAGTTTTATCTGAAATTTTCAATTTTATGTGCATTTTTCATCAATTGAGGTAATAATTAATGCAAGACAACAAATAAAACTGTTTCAAAATTACTTATTTTCCATAACTGTCACTATGACTCACTAGAAGTACTCTTATTACGATCATACTGTTAATTTCTATGTTTCCCTACGGTGAACGTTAAAGAAAAACTGAAAATTTAAGAGCAATCTACAAATTTCTAGTATTCCTGTAAGAGGAGATAGTTATAAATAATAACAAATTGTTTTGAAAAGTATGTTTGTTAACTAGGAATAATTTTTATCCATCATTAAGTGAAAAGTGGACAACAAGTAGAATATTTTCGAAAAAAACGCAACTTCCTAGCATAATTATAAGATTAGATAGTTATTAACAATAATGGACTGTTTAAACAATTACCTCCGTTAAATTGAAATGCGTAGTAGAGTAGTATTAGTGAAAAGTGGACGAAAAGTTCAAAGTTTCAGGAAAACCGCAACTTTATAGTATTATTTCGAAAAAATATTGTTATAAATAGTATTAAATTGTTGAAACCCTTATTTTTGTTAACTCTAATTGATGAGTCCTTTGGTTTTGCTTAAAAATTCAAAAAAGTCGAAAAATTCAGGAGAAAAAAACAGTTACTTTCTACCTCTATAATAAGACGAAATTGCTATAATTATCAATAAATAGTTTAAACAATTCTCGGAAGAATCTAATTATCAGTCAAGATCGATATTTCATGTGTTTGAGATAAATGGGGTGAATTGAAGTCGATACACTAATATTGAGTACACTGTATAGAATTTACAACAAAAAAAAAATTCCCGTTCGATCACTAAAGTTAAGGAGCGTCGGCGCAGTAAGTCTTTGGATGGGTGACCGTTCGGGAATACCGCGTGCTGGTGCCCTCTTGTGTATTCAACAAAACCAATTATGACTTTTTGATGATTTACAAGAAAAATTTTTTGGTCAAAATCTAATCGAATGTTAATTTGATTGATGGATTGCATTAATTTTTGTTTGCAAAATGATTTTGGATTTGTGTTTTTGTAGACCTCACTTAATCAAAAATCTTTAAAAATCTCAATTATAGACGGCGTTCCAATTTCAGCTCCAAAGATTACGCGAGCTTATTTATTGATATTTCAGGTATGGTAGTGAGAGCAGGCAATTGGAGAACAAAATTATAGATTGACTAGTAATGTTGCCAGGAAGCTTAGAAGTACAGCTATAATTTCATGGACGATATGGAATTTAACCGTAATCAATTAATCAGGGGTACGTGACTCAGGATATTGGCTGGGACCTCCGCTCTGAGAGTTTACCATAACGTTGGCAAAATATTAATAAAAAATTAGAAAGTTTTTTATTTATTTCTGTAATTGCAAATTATAAATCTTTAATAATTTTTTTCATGTTTAAGACTCTTAGGGTGTTGGACAGCTACTTTTAGGGCGCTGTATCGATTCTCTCAGGGCTTTGGGTAGATTCTCGCAGGGCGCTGGATAGTTCCTGACAGGGCGTTGAAAATTTTCTCCTCGGGGCGCTGAATAGATTTTCTGAGGGTGCTGGATAGTCTCTGTCGGTAAGGCCATAATAGTGTGGCGCTGATCTGGCGCTGATCAGTTGCGAGTATAGCGGTGATCGGGCGCTAGTGTGGCACTGATAGGGCTCCAGTATGACGGTGGGGCACTTTTTACTAACTGTGCAGGGCCCTCATAGAATCCTATTGGTTCTGTATCCTAGCCCTACCAAAGCCTGGTCAGCGCCCTATTAATAGAAACTCAAGGTAGATTCTCGCAAGGTGTTGAATTTTTTATGTCAGGGCGTTGGATGATTTCTTTCAGGGCGCTTGAAATATTTCGTCAGGTTTCTGGATTTTTTCTCCTAGGGCACAGGATAGTTTATGTTAAGGCACATCATAGATTCATAGTTAGGGCTCTAGACAGTTCTCATTATGTCGCTGGATAGACTTTGTCAGGGCGCTGGATAGCTTCTGTATGCGCTTGTGAAGAGACTGGATAGTTTCTATTAAGGCGTTAGGTAGAATTTGTCAGGGCACTGGACTGTCTCTGCCAGGGCACTGGATTGTTTCTGTCAAGGCACAGGATAGATTATCTCAGGATGCTAGATATATATTGTCAGAGCGTTAGATCGTTTTTGTTAGGGCACAAGATAGTTTTTGTAATAGTCCAATGCCCTTTTAGGGCATTTGACTTTTTTGGCAGGGTACTGAAAATTAACTGTCAAAGTTCTGGATGGATTCTGTCAAGACGCTATATACATATTGTCAGGGCGATAAATTCTGTCAGGGTGATGGATCGTTTCTTTCTGGGCACTTGATAGTTTTCGAGAAGAGGCAGGATAGTAATTGACAAGGCGTTAGATAGCATGTAGCAGGGTGCTAGACTGTCTATGACATGGCACTGGATAGTTTCTGTCAAGGTTCTGATGTATTCTGTTGGGACGCTCGATAAATTCTATCACGATGCTAGGCTTTCTCTGTTGAGGCACTAGATAGTTTCTGTAGGGGCCGATTAATAGATCCAAAGTCAGGGCCCTGGACAAATCGTCGCTGCATAGCTTCCGTAAGGGCGACGGACTGTCTTTTCAAGGTTACTGGACTAGATACAATAGGGCACTGGATAGTTTCCTGAATAGCACTGAAAATATTTCCTCAGAACTTTCAACAGCGAGCTGGATGCTATCAGGGTGCAGTATCGCATCTCTCTGGGCACTGGATAGAACTTATCAGAGTACTAGACTGTCACTGTCAGGCACTGAATATTTTTTGTCATGGCTCCAGATATACTGTATGAGGATGCTAAATAGATTTAGTGAGTGAGGTAAGAATACTTTATCAGAGTACTGGATCGTTTCGCTCTTGGCACAGGGTAGGCCTTGTCAAGATGCAAAATAGTTTCTGCTAGGGCGTGGAATGTCACTGTCCGAGCACTGGATAGTTTTAGTCAGGGTTTTGGATAGATTGTGCTAGGACATCCGACAGATTTTGTCAGAAAGCTGGTTATACTGGCTAAACTGTCGAGGCCCTGGATAGTTTCTACCACGGCTCGGAACCGTGTATTCTATCCCGGGCGCTGCATAGATTCCGTAAGGCCGTAGATATACTTTGTCAGGTGGCTGAGAACTAGCAGGATGCTGGTCGCTTATTTATGGGCCCTGGATAGTCCTTGTCAAGATGCAGCATAGTTTTTATTAGGGCGCTCCAAAGTTTCTGACAAAGCACTGAGTAGATACGGACAGGGCGCTGGCTTTCCCCCGTCAGGATCCTGGACAGATACAGCCAGGGCGCTAGATAGATTCTATTTGTGTTCTTGATAGTTCCTTACAGGGGACTGAATAGTCACTGTCATGGCGCGGGAGAGCGCAGGTCAGGAAGCTGAACTATTTCTATTAGGGCACTGGAAAGATTCTGTCAAAGAAAGATTGCCTCATCTACCCGAGACCGCCACGCGTCCCTATCCTGTGCATCATCCATCCACTCATTATAATCATATCCTAGTTCGTTAGGGCAGTAAAAAGTTCCTGGCAAGGTGCAGGATCTTCCCTGTAAGGGAACTTAATAGACTCCATCGGAGTGCAGGACAATTTTTGTCCGGGGACTCCACAGTCTCTGTCATGATACGGTATAGTCTGCTATGACGCTGGATAGTTTCTGTCAGGGCACTAGCTAGTTTTTACTAATCAAGGCTAATTATGTATCGTACAAAATAGGAGGAATGATCGAATCCTTCCGTAAATGATAAACCCATTCAATGAAAGTTTTTTTTTTCATTCCATAAACTGGACATCATATTTTCTTATCTACAAATGCCCTTCAATCCCGCGGCCATTAGCGAATCATTCGAAACAATGTGCAGCCTTCACCGAGACAAATTACATTACCAGTGCTTTTCTATTTAAGTGGGGGTGAGTCTCATGATGGAGGGGGGGGGGGGGGGGGATGGGGGGGGGGTGCCTTGTTTGGGGGGGGGGGGGGGGCGGGTCGATTAGGGATGGGGGGGGGTAATAAAAAGGGTGTGATCTCTCCTGATTGGTGTCTAATTAGAAGTGGTGGGAGT
>WSXT02231710.1:0-16210 GCA_011762715.2 Neuroterus valhalla | reverse complement strand
GCGTATCTTCGCTCTATCCCTGTTTTTATCTCTACGCTTACTGGCAAATGGTCTGAACCCATCTCCTCCTCTACTGTTTTAGTGAAAATTCCCCCATCATGAGAATCTCCTTCCTATTAAAGCTGATTGCGTTTTCATTTATTTTGCCATTTTTGAACATCAATCATTGTTGCATACCTGTTAAACATATACAAATAAAAAATAAAATGATCTTGATCTATTGCAAATTATCATCCTCTAATGGTTTTCCGTATTTTCTGTGTCTGACTTGATAGAATTAGACTCCCTTAAATGGAAAATTTGCAGAATATTATCGAATGATTAATCAAAAACTTTTTGCTATTGAGAAATCATGCCGAATCTCGAAATTTGTTTCAAGAAGTAAGGGTGACGAATCAATATTTCGAAAGATATATTTTCTTATAGGATATTCAAAAATAGATTTAAAGAGCCAGTGATTTGTAGGAGCCTCCCATAAAACGGAAGAATCTTCTCCAAATGGCTTCCACTTTCATCTCATAGAGTTTAGGATTCTTACCCGGAGCGATACTTTGGGAATTCAATATCAAATGATTGTCTACCAAAGCACCATAAAAATTGGATCACGTTCCGACTCCGAATTGACGTGGGAGCCATACGCTTCGATCCCCACAAATGTGTTGGAGTCTTTTCTAATTTATTGTCATTCTTTTCCTTGAAAGCAAGTTGAGAAAAATTTATATAACAAAATGAAATTTGTAACTAATTTTATTATATAATATGACAATGAAGATGTTGGAATTATTTAAAAATATTCTGAATTTGAGAAAAGTTTATTTTATATTTTCCAAAGCATCGTGCTCCATGTCAAGAGCGAGGTCCAAAAACATCATTCAACTCTCCTGGAAAACATATCATTTATCTTGTGAATAGCCCCTAAACAATACATATTTTCTTTGATGATGAACCCTGAAATTCAAAATAAAATTCAATAATTGAATCTTGAACTTAAAAAATAAATTTTTTAATAAAACATGAATAGTTAGATTTTTGATTAGAAAATAATTTTCAATAATAAAATTGAATGAATAAAAAAAAATCCTAATTTTTAACCAAAGAGATGAGTCTTTAACCAAACAGAAATTTTTTTAACAAAGTAGTTGAACTTTGAACCAAATACTAGAATTTTTTTACCAAAGAAGATGAATTTTCAATAAAATTCCCCCCTCCCCATGCAGACCAACGTGGCCTTTCGTCGAACCCCTTCTTGCGCCTAAACAGCGTGGTTTATGGAAGGGCTCGAACTAACACTACCTACCATTTTATTGGAAAATTAGTTGTCCTGTTCTAAATTCATCTCTTTGAAATTGTCAGTGTTTTCTTGGAAATTTGTTCGTTCAGATGGAAAATACGTCCTTGAGCCTAGGAAAAAAGAACTTTTGGGTTCAAAATCCAATTGATTCTAGTACTAAGGCCACGGCCGGTAAGATAGGAATCCTACTGAGTGTTTTGCTGACCGTTGATAACCGGCATACAATGTACTGTTGGGTAAACCGGGCGCATGAAAACTGTTTCACCGACAGTCAGTAGCTATTTTGCCATCAACTGATCCTTAAGGGCATTCCGGAGTTGGAAACGTCGGTGAAGTAGGAACCATTCTTTCTAATAGGAGTGACGAGGAAAACAGACATGTTGTTGCTTCCTCTGCATTCCACGCACGTGAAATCGCGAAGTCGTTCTTTGACTTGATCGCTAACGATAAATCAATTTTCTCTCGAATCAAATGATTGGAAATGTCATTTTATCGGGCGCCCTGGTATTTGTTTGGCGGAAAATGGACCATAATTATGTAAAATAGACCGATATATGTGGGCAGTCGGAAAAACAATATGGCTCGTGCTCAATTTTCTGCGCGTAAAAATGCATCAAATGAGAATCAATCAATCTTCTGAGTTTTCACTCATCATATTTCATGAGAAGTTGTACGAGATTTGAAATATGCAAAAAGTTATATATTCCACTTTTTCAATTATCGATGTGTGATTATCATTGATGACTATACCAAAAAAATTTGAAGCACATAAGGGAAAATGTTCTAAATATCTCATGAATAAGTCTTAATTTGTTTCAAATCATCAAAGAAAAAATTCCTACACAAAACGATTATCCGATATTTGGAGAAGTAAAATAAGTGTTCGAATTTTTCGAAAATGTATGATTTTTATTAATTTTTCCAATTATCTTCCATGCATACTAAAGCGAAAACTGGAGTTTCCAAAAAGGCAAATTTTCAATTTTTAAATACTTGCTTTAAGTTATTATCATTGATAATCATATGCGAAAATTTGGAAAAACATGATGAAAACGTTGAACAAATTCCACTGAAGGATGATAAGTCATTCAAATTCGCCATAAAAAATGTTCACTAGACAAAGTTCTGAAAGAAACAAAAATTTCACAAAAATTTATTCTTTCGTAATGGTTTTTTGTACATATCAAATAACATAAAAATTGAACTAATAATGTAATTTGCAAGTTGAAATATATACAATTCGAAAATTTTTAGACATACGTAGAAATCAGTTGCGATTTTAAATGAAAAATTTTTTCTCAAATCGAAAACGTATCAAAAATTTCATAAGATACTAATTATTTGTTTAATTTTGTCAGTGGCAAAGTTCTTTTCACCTAACTATGACGAAAAAGTAGGAAAAAAAAATTCTTTTGTAAATCGAAATATTATTTTTGTACATATTTGCAGACATAATAGCACTCAAATAAAAAGTATATTTGGCAAAAAGGCATAATAAAATTTTCGACATTCGTCATGCTTATCGATAATAGATTACAAAAAAATCTGAAAAATAATTTAAAAGTGTTCCAAAAATCTCTTAAAATGGATATAATTTCTTTTAAATCCCGGAACATCATGTTTTTCTAAAAAAAAATTACAAAAAAATTTGAGAATTCGAAAATGTTTGACTGGAAAATTTCATAAATAACGATGTTAAGATTTATCACTCCATGTATACCCTTGTTGGGTTTTTACATATCTATATTCCCCCTCCCACAGGAGATCCTGAGAGATTGAACCCTTCAACTCGAATCCCTTTCCGAAATCCCTAATAACCCCAACTCTCATAATAAGCCTTCAAGCAATGCCTGACGTGCTCAATCCTATGGGATTTTTAATCTCTGAAACTCCTACCGTCTGCAGCCGGATTTTTTATTTAAAAAGCTCGCATTCGCCTGAACATTTGGTATAAGGAGAGGAAAACTGCAGAAAACCAAAACTCCTCAGCGCAGTGGATTGTCGACATACGAGTTTAGATGTAGGCATTCGATAGCATCGAATGACCACACCGCTCCTCTGCGTCAAATCTCCCGCTCGACAGTAAATGGTGAAAACAGGACCAGGCGAGAACCCCGAACAGTCACCCAGTCGAGCGTTCATGCTTGACATTCAAGATCCCGCCCAAGTCGGGAGTTACCACGCAGCTACTGCTGTCGGTTGAATAACGATATTTAATTTATGTAAATTTTACAACAGTAATTTCCATAGAAAACTTACATGAAAATCATAATTTGCCAATGAAATGTATAAAAATTATTAATAAACTTCTTATTCACTACCGTTTGTGTATAGGTCCCCATTTCCCTTGCCTACCGAAGGCTCCGGCGAAAGCGTGTTTCCCTGAAGCACGATCGGTGCCACCTCTACCAAATGAATGTGTGTGTTTGTCCGGGACCTACTTGAGCAGTACCGAAGCAAAAGTTCCCAGCACCCCTTTTTTCGACTATTTATGTAGCGGCAATCGGCGGCAGATTCGAATGCACTTTATGAACGAAAAATATTGTTTGGATTATGATAACTATAAATAGTACACATACGGTAATAGATAGGAAGAATATTGATTGGAAATAGTATGTTGTGCATCAAGTGGGAGAAGTAGGCGATTCCAACGAGTGAAATCGCCGTCTCCCACATAGTGCTCATACAATTTTGTCCAATGATCCGCGAGAGAAATACGGCTGAGGAGATCGTCGAGAGTTTTGGGGGAGACAGCGGGACAATTTTTACAAATAACTCTTAATGCCACAGAACCAATTTTTCAATATAAAAATATGTATCTGTAATAGTATTTTCCTATATCATGAATCTATTACTTTTTAAGATTCATGGTTCAATGAGAGCAGTAGGGGGCGGATCAAGAAAGATGGGGGGGGGGGGGGTTCAAAATGAGTGAATAAGTACAGCTTATGCACATCTTTACTACGCTAACCTGTAATTCAGACTGACAACAAATTTCGCAGGGGGGGGATGACACCTCTAGATCCGCGCCTGAGAGCAGTTAACATCGTTAATATCGTATGTCACTACTGTAGGGATCTACTCCATCGACTGCCCTCACCACTCCAACCATACTAATCACATTTCTCTCACTAACTTCGACCACTAGTTTGTGTAAGTGGCGATTATTTAGCAAATGAGACGAATTTTGCACGAGCGAAGCAAGTGAAAAAAGATTCATTCGCTGAAAATCACCTCTAACACACGTATTGAATAGAACTTTATACCACGATAGCCGAAAAACTCATGTCAAACTAAAGATCCTGAGGTTAGAGTGGTATAAAAGAGTTTTCTATACGTTCGTCGATCTAGGAATTGCTTTCAAAAAGGTGGATAGCAGTTAAGATTGAAACGTCCTTGATATGCACCGTGCTTTCTGTATACGGCAATCAGGCCCTCTCCACTTCGGTGGGAAATATGAAGAATTATAATGATTATTTTTAACGTAGTGTAATGTGCGGCCAACTGTTGGCGCTAGGGGTCCACCTTCCTTGTACCTCACTCCGCTAACCCACGAAATGAGCAGAACGTCCTCGCCGTCGCCGGCCAGGGCAGACATTTTGATTTCTGGCTTGTTGACATTTGTTGGATCACCTAACCTACAAGAAAATCCGCGACCTGGGACATCGTTCGGTTCGCGTTATTTGTTCAAAAACAATTAACCGGTTCCTCCCGTGCATTGACGTCGATGTGAGTAACAGTTCCTTATATATTACCATTCATGCTTTCGAATCGTGATTTTTTTTGTACTGTGTTTGTATTGTAAATATGTGACAAATTTTTTAGTGAATCTTAGAATCGAAGAAATGTGTAAGCTGTTAGGAGAAAATTTATTGTGATTCAAATACAACTAAAAATGTAATGGTAGAAACTGCTTATACTCCATATATTTTTAAACGTTCTCGTCCATTTGTTCATACAGTTTTGTAGTCCTTATACCTAATTTTGAAATTGATCACATATATACAATACGTATGCAGTTCATATACACTACATATATAACATTGCCTCAATGTGCGGCCGACTGCTTGCGCTGCCGTCAGTCTATCCATCTTTATAATTCTACCATTAAGTGGAGAGAGCCTGACGGCAATCAATCCAGAAAGTCCTAGGTTCTACTCACGGTCGCATACACGGGTCCGAGGACTCTTGTGTTGGGGGATGTTCCCTAACGTAAAGCAGAAAGTTTCGAAAACGGGCCACTATGTGTAGTGGCGCATGTGTCAAGTGCTTCAGGCTTCAAAAATAAAAACAAACCACGCTCTTCTAACCCACGGTCTAACCGAAGTGAACCAAAGATGTCTAAAGACGAAGTGTCAGCAAAATTTACACAAAAATGAAAAGACCTGCAAAATGCCTAGTTGTTCTGTGCCGGAATTTCAAGATTCGGAGGCAAAAGATCATTTCTTAAAGTGCCGAGTGATATTGACGTACGAAAGGAATATGAATCGTGTGTCACCGGCGTGAACTTTTTTCGTTTGAAGGCGCGGGTTTGTGAAAATCATTTTTCGGAGAAAGAAAGCATCCGAGAAAATGTAAAACGTGATTCCGAAGGGCAAATTATTTCCCGTGCTCCATTACAATACCCTCGTTTGCAGAAAAGTGCCAAACCCAAAAAATTCTCTAACCCTGAGGAGCCGTCAGGAAATTTTTGCGAATACCGCTTGTAAGTGTTGGCAATTTAATTTGCAATAATGAAAAAAATTGGATTCATCCGATGTGGAAATTGAACATAAGTTCTGTGATGATTTTATTAATTTACGTAAGGCACTTACACTAATCGGGTAATTCTTAATAAACAAAAAAGTCGCTTCAAAATGATGCTACATTCTCATGCATTTTAATATTTTTAGAAATTAGTTTCATGAAAATAATTGTGATTAATATAATCTCCAGCTTCATTTTGGTTTCATTGTTTCCAATATTTCATCCATATTTTTCCAAATACCAATTAAATCTAGAAAAAATTATTATCTTGAGATTTAAATTTTAAATTGAACCGCCACTTTCAGCACTCTACTATAACGCCACCACTGGAAGTGGCAATTTCATGAATGAACCGAAAGCTTCAATAAGGGAACACCCCCACCACGAGAGCCTTCGCACCTGTGTATACGACCGTGGTTCTACTGGAGGGTTAAGTAGGAAGAGGTCTAAAGACCCCTTCCTTAGGGGGGGGGGGGCAGTCGCAGGGAAAATAGGGAGATGGAGAGAAGCATGGTAGTAAGAGGTGAACTTTTTGCACCATATCTAAAGTATCTAGGGATTTTCCTTCCGCGAAATAAAGGAACAAGGAACAACTTCAGAACGACAAGAAGCAGAATTTCAGGTATTATTAGCGAAAAAAATTGCATGAGAGGAAGGGGTAGATTCTTGTCTGCTTTTCACTCGTTGATCTTTCCTGTTCGTTGAGGGTCGAACGAACTGTCATTTTTTTCCGGAAGAAATGTGACCATGGCGAGATATAAGACAGAGACGAACTGTGGCGCCCAAATTGAGCGAGAACAAATCATAATAATGTGACATAGTAAAAAAGAGAGAGTCTGTATCTTTGTACTGCGAGGTAGAAGATTTGATAGCAGGTACATTGAATATCGGTTTCAAGAGGAGGAAAGGAGGTGGAAGTAGCGGCAAGATTACCCAGTCGCTTTCTTAACAACAGGTATTCCCGCTGTCTGACGTACCAGGAGAATGAAATTGTTTTCACGGCAGGTATGCTGGCTATTATTTCCTAGAAGAGAAACAAAGGAAGAAGTGCCACTGGTTCAGTTGAAGAACTCGTCGCGACCGGGATTATTCCCACTGTCTGTCGGGGAAGGAGAACTAAGGAGGAAGAACCAGAAATAGAACCCACTGGACTTCTGCCGCCAGAGCCTTTTTGCTTCAGTCGATCTAAGAAGAGATGCTCTGTTCGGAGAAGATTGATCATCCGCAGCTTTTACTCACTTCTTCCATGCACTTAAGTATTATGAAAACTAGTAAGGCATCAGAACCGAGTAGATGGGTTTGAGGGTATTGAGATATCATGGTTGTCTTATCTTCGGCTGTATGATTACTTGTGTGTATCGTGAAGAGCTTTTCTGAGTGTCGCTCAAATATGCAGCATACTACTTCTAGATTCGTATAAAACCTATCCTCTTTCCGTCATATTTTTGCTGAACCGCACGTTATCAATTACATGATCATCAGAAGAACATCAGGGCTAGGACTAATAAATAATATATATCGTTATTCTGATCTTTTTTAAAATATGTGGATTTCAGCATTTATTGTTCCTCATGCATTAATATCTCAAAAGCCAATTAGGATCATGCTTGCTTGGCTAAAAGTTCAACATTTTTTCAGCATAATTCATTAGCTGAGCCCCAGAGAATCTAGGTTTGAAAATACTTGGCGAAAACATGTATCTATTGTGCTCTGAGGGCCTAGAGGACATTCACGAGATTCGCTTGAGTTCAAGATTCTAACTTCGCCACTTTTCATGTTTATTTTCACTCTGGACTTGCGTTTTCCCCTAGAATTATATATTCCCTTAAGAATACCACTAGTCGTTAATACTGCATATACATCACCATTAGATGTTGTTAATACAATTTGTTCTGAAATCGGCATGAGCAAATTGATTTTTTTTACTCCTTTCATTAGAAGTGGTGATTCAGGATGGAAAGTGTATCTCCGGAATTCAAATATAAGATTGGCGTTTGCATTAGCTATAAGCCGAAGATGTCCAAGTTGGCCAAGTCCATATCCAAGTACGCGATCGACAGAAGCCCAGGCAAGAGAAAGCCTGCCAGTAGGAGACCTTGATCTGACACGTAGATAAGGCTCGTCAGAAGACTCATGTATGTGATGAGAAGAAGAAGTTTGGCGAGAAACAAGGCAGCTTCTTACGGGACTATCATCATTAGAGTAAGAAGGGTGGAAGCTTGCCTGTGAGCTCGATCCTGCAAAAACAAACAGATTTCCTATCTTTTAGGCGGCGATTTTGTATAATGGGGAAAGATAAACTCTTTGATGGCTTCGAAGGGTCATCCAGAATGGAATGAATGCATCATCATCATCATAATTATCCAATGAATTGAGCCATTCGATAGTCCATCTTTAACATATTGTAGCATTATTCATTTCCTGCCACTTAACTATCTTCTATTTTGTACGGTACGACGCCTAAATTCAGAGACATTCAATTAACTTTTCTCCCTTAATTTTTATCCTTTAGTTTGAGTGACATTTTTTCGGGTTTTCCTTTCCATGGGGATGTGCCATGGATTTCAGGATCAACCGATTTTCACTTTATCCCCGTCAGTAAATTGGTAACGAGTATACACATTGGATACAATCCTGGGAAAACAAAAAACCTGAAACGAATAACTCTATTGTTTGTAACAATCCCAAAAGATACTGTGTCAACTGTTACGGTTTCTTCGTTCAAATTGAATTCAAGACCACTCTTTTCAATTCTCAAGCCCTTAATTTTGAAATAGTTTTGAATCAAGAATCCCCTGAAAATACAATTGTGTCTGATCTCAGAATCTACCAAAGCTTCTAGTTGCGCGATATTCATTTTTTTCATCTCTTCAAACCAAGCGAAAGAAATGGGATCAGACGAGCGAAAGAAGAATAATTGTAAAAACCTACTTAAATATTATTGTACGAATAATCTTCAAATTCGTACCATTAAACCATAAGCCCTTTCGGGATAAGCTGAACTCGTTAAGAGTTGTATTTGGTTCAGTTGAATACACGGGAGGACACCAGTCTCCCGCCAACATGCCAGCAGCACGCAATTTCCCTGGACATTCACACATCCAAGTTCTTATCCCGAACTCTCAAACATTATTTGACACCCTGTCGATTAGGTTTTATAGGTTTGAAAGAACTGTTTCGATGTTGAGTTTCAACACCACTCTTTCCTGTTTCTTCTGCCTTACTCATATGATTATTTATCTACTATATTATCATATATTTACCTATAGGATGAAGAATTATCAACGAAAATGAGACCACAGTATAAACAATCTCCATCTTCTCCAATTAGAGATTCAACTGCTAAGTATTCTGGTTTTTCAATTTGGCGAACAGTCGTGATCTCATGGTTTACAACACGCATGGATATCTCCAACCTTATCTTGAGAACTCGTTCGAATTTGTAGAATTTTATTAGCACCAATTGAAAGTAGGCTTGTGAACAACCTAGGTATGAGAATTCTCTGCGACGGTGATACAGGCAATCATTATTACTTCATTATTGTATCATAATTATTTTTGTATGTTATTATATAACTTCATGCTCATTCTTTTATTTCATTTTTGTTTATCAAATTTTCAAACATACAACTTATTCAAATTGTGATGATAATGAGCCATATCGTACATTTCGGTGCCCAATGTTGCATAATCAAAATTTATGTTTTCTATGAAGATTCTGCTAGTAAGATGGTATAGTGTACAGGCAGAATGAAAAACTGTATGGATCTTTGAAACAATTATAATAATTTGAATGATTTTGAGCGATGGAGAATATTTGTTTCATTCGCTGAGTTCATTTATGAATATAGGTACTGAGACCGGCAGAGATGCAAATTATGAGGGAAATGCGTATATTGTTCCAGTCTACAGAAAAAGGTCTTTCTGCTTTCCTCCTCATCCTTTCTTCTGTTTCTTACCATCTTACCCAACACCTCCTCCGCTCATGCAATGGCCCTGTTCTACCCTCTTTCCTGCAGTATCATTTCCATGCTGATTCCACTTCTTTCGACCTCCTCGTATTCTTCAAACCAGTGTTTCACCCTTGCTTACTCCTTACATACAATGCAAAACTTCTCTTCTCCCGCGGAAGCCGGAACCCATGGAAGCCCTCCATGTTTCCACATCATATTCTTGGTATTATTTCCTGGCTTTCTTTCCCCCCTTTCTCCCGTAAGAAAGGGTTCTCTCCATAAGCATAACCTACACTTATTGCTAATTATACCTTGATACTCGAATCCAATCCTCCACCTTTACCTTCTGTCTCTCCATACCGTTCCACTTAACACTCTTATACACCTTTCTTACCTCCCCGTGACTTCTTCTTACTTTATTCTCTTGCAGACTATCTTTTCAGCTCCTCTAATCTTTCATGTTTTCCTTCCTCCGCCAACACTCATTCACCAGCCTACTTCCCTTATCTTCCAGGAATTTCTTCTCATGCTTAGACGTCCGACTACCTGTAAAGATTTCCAAGCAAGTTCTCTACGTCTCCTTCCTCACAATATAACTAGGTGTACTTCTGTCCATTATCTGATATACCTTTCCTGTACTCTACATACCTCTTCGCGTTCCTTCTACCCCCACACCTCTACTCGATACACAGGGACGCTCATAACAAGGGAGTCGAAGAGCTTCGACTTCCTCTCAAAGTCATCTGCAAACAACCTCTTTCCCAATTCTCACACCTGCCTTATCACGATATTTGCCCTCCTTACTCTCTTCATGATATGATTATTCACTTCCGTCCCCTTCCACTTTTACCTCCTCCCTAACACCTTACGTCTTTTCTCCTGAACACCGTAACCTTGAACTTTTCTGCATTCAACTCTAACCGACTCCTATCCAGGTACCTTCTTAACCTCTTCAACATCTCTTTTTATGCCTTCCCACATTTTGCCGGCAATACCATGTCATCTGCGTATGCAAATGTTCGAATTCTTACCTCTCCTTTCTTCACTTCTTCCATCACTCCTTTCTCTAGCTTCCTCTCTATGTCAGCAATTGGGATTGCCGGAAACGTTGAACTAAGCAGAAACCCCTGTCCAACCCCCTATCCATCCAGAGATCCTTAGAAATCCTGTCTCCTCATCTCTCCATACACTTCTTCGGCTTTTCAATCAGATCTTTCTCTACTCCTTCTCCATCGCCTTCCACAACCTCCCCCTATCCACAACCTTCTCCTATCCACTGATGAGAAAGCGCCTTCCTAATCTATGAAGAACGCGTACACTCATGACCCCTTCCTCGCTATTTCTGTATCCATCACGTGCTGCAAAAGATGAATATTGTCGATAGTGCTCCTACCTGCCTCCTCCTGCCTCTTTTCTCAACATCATTCCGTAGCCTCTTCGCCGATACCATTGCGTACACTTTGTACGCAGCGCCGTGTTTATCAAAGTGATTCCTCTTTAATTTTCCTGTCCATCCCTATCCCCCTTTTTTTACAGTGGCACAATCAGCTCCTCCCTCTTCTCTCTTGGAAAGCCGATACCCATTCAAACCTTCCTTACTACCTCGTTCAGCCTGTTTCTAACTACTTGTGTTCCAAAAATCCATGCTTTGTTCTGCACCCCGTTCGAGCCTGCTGCCTTCGACCTTCTTAATTTCCCCATTTGTAACTTTATGTCCTCGTCCTTTAGGCCTGACCCTCCTTCCTCATCTCCACGCACTCCTCCTTTCACTTCTGGTACTTTTCTATGGCCTCCTCTGTCCATATCTCTCTCTCCCTCACCGTAACTTTTCCTTCTGTTTTCCTGTCACTGTCCCCTTCTCTGCTTCACAAGATATATACCAATGTATATTCATGAGCTTCTGACCCACTCGGTCTGGTTTTTGGTTCGATTCCTGCCTCAAATTCTGGAAGAGCTCCGGCGGTTCATGGGAAGTCGTGGGTCTGGTACCTCCAGAGTTCATTAGGTTCTCCAAGTACTAAGTACCTGTTGCTCTTGGTGGTTCGAACCTTCCTTAAGCTGTCGGTCTCTGTCACCACTAAACTAGTGGTGAAATATGTAGAGAAATAGGGAGAAGGTTATGTAGAGACTCTCCGAGTCCGTAACAGGGAGAGAGTACAAAAAAATATTCTGATACTTCTTCAAATTTCATCAAAGCTTCATCTTTCGGAATATCCTGAATGAAAAAGAAAGGTTCATGATGGCGTCTGTTGGTCTGCCGTTGTGGTCTTCCTCATTTCCTCGTCGTCATCGTCCGTATCCTGAGTAACTTCTGAAAGAACTATTCGATCCGACTGTACCTTTGTGCACAGTGTAGAGACCTATGAAGGTCGGGCAAGTCTTATTCAGACATTTTTAATAACGACTATGGTTCAATCTATCAGAAATTCTTCAAAAAAGACAAAAAATTCTATTTTTCAGCAAAACTCCGAGAATCACAAGAAACATGTCTGAAAACAAAATAATTCTTCCTAAACAGGTTCTGCAATTCGATCAATACTATTGTTCTGTGAGAGACAGAATTTTAGTTTCAATCATCAGAAATTTTATTTGGAAAACATGTATGCCGTTTACTAGCAAAACTATACAATCTATGAGAAAATTGTATTCAAGCAAAAACGTTTGTCGTGAAATGGTATTTTTGCGAGTTTTTCAGAGACATTGTTCTCTTTTGACTCATAGTATAGAACCGTTATTAGAAAATATTCCATTTTAGCAATGGGCTCTTTATTTTTTAGGTTTCATGGATCGAGTCTCATGATAATCAATCCCTCGAAATAATGTAAAATTCCAGCTTCTTTCATCCACGGCTAACTCACTGGACTCAGTAGGATATGGATCCGGATTTACTTTAAATTACGTGAAAAATTCAATCTAGGTATGTTTCAAGATTAGAATGAATATTATGTAAGACGTAACGATCACGGGTAGAAAGAAAAATTCAATTTAAACAGTTTACGAGACTTATCTAATCTCTTCTCTTTCCCTTCCCTCCTCCACCAATTGGTGTTACATACTCTGCGTTAGCCGGGGCCGAAATATCACTCAACACGTCACTAGACAAGATAAGACATACAACTATAGCACTCGGTTCTATTTTTGTTTCTCTCTCAGATGGAAAGACTAAATTTTCAAAAATAGAACCGTTTGAATAAAAATCTTAGAGATAACCGAAGAGTTACACCAACTTCTAAGGGTTCAAAAATTTAGGAGAATGAAAATATGAAATTTCCCAGAGAAGACAAAATGGGTCGTGAATATCGAAATTGGCTCTTTCCAAGTTCCCAGTAACAAGTGTTTACAAAGTTTCTACAAAGTCCCCTGTTTCATGTCCTCAATCATATTGAAAAACTTGTTGACAAGTTCTAAGTATTTTCTTTTGTATGTCAGACGGTGGGACAAACTAGTGACCATTAGATGATGCAAGATGCGATGACACCAGAATTCAGAATTTCTCCAACGTTTTTAAATTTGGTTTCTGGAGCTATTTTCAATGTGCCAGTATCATAGAGTGGGTATAATTTGATACACAATTATACATCTTCGAGGAGCCTCGGTGGCTCAAATGATAGCGCACCAGGCTTACTAGCAGAAAGCCTGGATCACTGTTTCGGGACTAACAGAAATTTTTCTGTACACTTTCACCAAAGTTCCGATGGTTCGGAACCCACCCTAAACTTTGGGTCTCTTCAGAAGAGTTTCGTAACTTCCTTAGTAAGAGGCTCCATGTCGATGGGACCCTGCTTGGGGACCACTTGTTGACGTCCAGGAGACTCGGAAAAGAAAATGCGATTTCTTCCCAAGGAGGCTCCATGTCGAGGGGGCTATCTCTTGGCAGTCCCTAACCTATTTTAGAGTAATTGAAACACGCACATACACAAGCATGACACACTAAGACAGTGCGCCAAGTTTCAGCATCCTAATGACGACTTCAGTAAGATCGCTCCGTCGACCCTACCCTAGTCAGGAAGACTGCTAGGGTATTTAAGGCTTACTTTGCATTGCTCAGAGGTCCATGCCTTCTGCTTTACCATATGGTATGTCCTTAGCCTGAGTAAGGAGGGTGTCGGGTAGCGTAGAGGTGTATAGTGCCGATCTTAACTTAAGAACTTTGGCTTTTGAAGTCTTAAATTTAAATAAAATGTATTGATTATTAATTGTACTTATCAACGGTCACGAACTGTGACAGATTTACCTAATTTACTTCGATGTGTATCCCAAAATCAGCTCACAATTCCGAATGCCGCCCATTGGCCTGCCGCTCTAATGGCGCGCCTTGCGGGCGCTGTAATCGGTCGCAGATGGCGTTCACCTGTGAACGAGGAGCAATCGCGGAGAAAACATCGACATATTAACTGGACCGCTTATCTGGATGCGCAAACTCGAACGTAGTAGAAAGTAAAGGAGATAGTGCTCTATCCTTTGCGCGTAGTGACGGCGCTAGCCTCTTGTAGGCCACGTTCTATTATTCACACTTCCCAAAATCTATTTTTCCGGCAAATGATTTCCGAAACTTTCCTTTGTAAGTTTAAGAAATTATTTTTTCGGAAAAATATATTTAGCATTGTGTGGAGATGCACGTGTATGCTTGAACGTGTCTTTTTATGTAGAATAATTATTATCATTCTGTTCGTTCATATTCGATTTTTATATTTCGAATTTTCGAAATTTGGAGATATTTCAGGGAATTTTTGAACTCAAAGATTATGGTTTCATTATTTGGATCAACAGTTTTTATTGAAACTTGCAAATTCTATCTAAGTATCAAATATTTGATGCATGCTTACCAATAATTTATACAATTTTTTATGTTAATGAATAATTTTCTGAGTGGAATTACCAATGTATTTAAGCATAAATTTTCATGCAAAATAAATAAGACCAGCTGAATTTGAGGAATTCAATAAATTCATCAATTTAAACTCTAATACTTATGACCTCAATTTTGTCCAAGTTCTTTATTTCGTAGTTTTATTTTGAAACGAATATTATTCATATTTAATGCAGTACATAATAATAACTTCAATATCAATCATCGATATATAAATATCATATGTCCACGTTGTAAATAAATTTTCTTCTAGGTTATGACGTAAAGTCAAAAATATAATAATATAATTACCTGGGAAATGAACGCCCGTGGCCCACGTCGCTTTGCGTTCCACAAACAAAGCACATAAGAACCATTTTTTTCGTTATTCGGATTATTTATATTGAAAACTTCAAACGAGCTTGGGCTGTCAAAACCGAGGCTGAATCCCCATTGAGGGTCCCGCTAACTACTCATACAGGCCTGAGCCAAAATGGATGCGCAGTGGACATGAGCGGTCCAGTTTATATGTCGATGGGAGAAAAGCGAGTATTCTCTTTTTGTGTGTTTGACAGGCCAGTTAGGCAGAACAGAAAAAAAGAATTGATAAAGGAAGTAGATTCCCAAACAATTTCATTAAGATTGACTTTATGAGAAATGGACTCGAAGAAAGTGCAGGTATTATTTTCCTTTCATTTGGACAAGTTAGGCTAAGGTTCAGATCTTCTGAAATTTATCATTCCTTGACTTTGGAGGAACCTTAGCCTGGCCTCGCCTTTATTCTCGTTCTCAGATTTAAAGTTTTCTTGTACAAACATGCAGTGTTCCGTTTTATCGTCGCCATAACTTCAGATGTGAGTCGAGATATATAAAAACTGTTGAAACTTTTACTTCCGTCTTTCCGCAATAAATTGTCGCGGGCTTTGGAGGAACAAGAATAATAATTCTCCTTACTTTTTTCGTGGTGCAAGCCCTTTCATTTCCTAACCCCCAACCCTATCTAATACCAAGTTAGCAGGCGATTAGGACCTTGAGGCTACCAAGAGGTCATGGAGTATGTGCAAACTACAATATTCCTTATGGCTAGTGCCATAATGAAATGAATCCCAGTGTCCCCATGGAAATGTGGCGATCATAGATTCAAGATTTTGAACACAGGGTTTAAATGTCAGTTAAAGCTTGTATGTATGAATCGTGATGTTTGATGAGTCTATGAAGCTTGTAACCTGCAACAAGTAGTCTTATGGATAACACCGGCACACAAAAAAAAAAGTGGGATGATCTCGTGACTTCGCTATGATAACTTGAGGTTTTGGGGGTCGCTGAATCCGAATCATGCATCCGTTTCACTCCATCACCCTAGGGTTAAGG
>WSXT02231699.1:0-16210 GCA_011762715.2 Neuroterus valhalla | reverse complement strand
GCGTGTCTACTCTTTTTGGTACGGTCCTTACGTTCAACGTCGTAGCTTCACTGAATCCGTCTGATTTCACTTGAATTGATGCTGAATTCGCGCAGGTTCATGGAATAATGGCTAAGATTTTTAGAAACTCGAACGTTGTCTTCAAACTTGTTACACCTCTAACGAACGCTTACAGTAGTTCATGAGTTCGGAATAAAATTCCCGAAGTTTGCGTTCCAGTAAGCGGTTTCGGGGAATTCGGTACGTTGTTCATTTTGATTTCTAGCGTTTTAGACGTTGAATTTTCGAGTGAAATGCCTCTCGCTTCTCACGATTAGTATCGTTATTGACATATTGATATAATGAATCAGATTCCGTCTAAATCACCTTTTTAAAATTGTTATTATTTTGGAATTGGAATTTTCAAAGAGTGCAGTATCCTATAAAGTTTAATTAATTATGTCTGGTTATCCGATTTCGTGTCGCACTACAAAACTAAGTGCCCCTTGTTGCTGTATCTCCAGAAGACCCTTATTATCGGAAAAAAATTGAGTGACCCAATTGCTTCTCGTACTCCATAGTTCAATCCTCATAGTTGCTTTTTTTCTATCATAACTATTGTTGTCCTCGATTGTCAAGTTTGTTCCTGAATTTGTTGTTGAGTTCCCATTGTTGCGATCTTCCCTTGTTACCCTTCCCGCCTATGTTTATTGAGAAACCTATGATACCCTCAAACTGTTATCGAACGCCTTTTCGAGAATGCTTATTACAACTTTTGACGTAACTCTGAGTCCAATTTAGTGAATACATGGAGTAACCTGAGTAAAGATAGTTTATATCAGAGTATTGAATCTTCAGAATTAAAAATTGTTGCTAAAAGATTGTATAGAATCAAGCGGATAATTAATCGCAAAAGAAGATCATGCTTCTACATCTAAATAAACTATGTTTTAGGCATTGTTAATGCAATTATCGAATTATTATTGTTCGAAATCACGAAGAAACCTCTTTCCTCCAAAAACCACGCTCCCTATTGAATGTTATTTTTTGAATTGTAGCTTGCGGAATAAGTTAATAAAATTCCATTCCCGATACATTCTAAGATCAAAATAACACTCGTTGCTGATTATTCTTTGGAATTTCTTTATTGATAATGTGCAACATGGAGTGTCTGGGTTACTGAAAGACGATGAGCGAGCGAACGAGCGTTTGAGCATTTTCTAGCGTACGAGCGAGAGAGAAAGAGCGCAGCCTCATCTTATTCTACCTAATTCTACTTATTCTTACTGTGCAATTTTATCTACCTTATTCTTCTATGTGACTTCCGTTTCCTTTCTATTCCACTTCTCTTCCACCTGAACCTTTTCCTCTACACAACATTCTTTTATTGTATCTCATTCGCTCCTCTAGCTTCCTCCAATTCCCTCATCAACTCCTTCCCTTGTCCTTCCTCCCTCAGATTCCTTCCCACGTTCCCTTGCCGGCTTCCTTTATCCTCCATTCCTCTCATACATCCTTCCCATACATTTTCCCATATCTCTTCTGCCCTCCAAATATTCTGCACATTCTTTTTTCTCTTTCTTTCCAATACATCCTTTCCTGACCTCATTCCCCAATCTGAATCTTGCTATTCTTATCCATCTCTTTTCCACCTAACCCTTTTTCAAATACTTTGGTAATCCTTCCTTCTTTATTATCTTATACCATTTCTTGTATTTTGATTTCATCATCCTTTCCCATCCTTCTAATAGTTGACTTTCCTTCACTTCCTCTTCCAATTCTTCAAATTTTATAGGTCTATCTGTCAGCAACTCCCTTCTTTCTTCTGACCATTTTGTTAACTTGATCCCCCTTCCTCTTCTTCCTTCTACCTCCTTAAGAGATTCTTTCGCTAACTCCCCTCCCTTTCCCCCTCTCAGCCTTTCTTCAAATTTCCATGCCCTCTTCCCTGCTCTGAAACTTAATTCATCCCTTTGCATTTCCTCTTTCACCATATATCCAGGTGTCCTCCAATCCACTCCTAGAGTCCATCTCACATATTTTGCCTGTAACCTATCCATCTCTTCCCTTTCCTTCCATCCCCATATTTCCGCTCCATATCCTAAAACTGGCCATACTAGGACATCAAACAACCACATTTTCCTTTCACGATCTTTCTTGAATCTTCTTTCTCCCAACCCCATACTTGCTTCATTACCCCTGCCGCTTTTTTCACTCTTTCTTTTATATGCGCCTTCTGATCTCCATTTGCTTGCAAGGTGTATCCCAAATATTTAAACTCTTTAACTTCTTCTATCTTTACACCCTTCCATCTCCCAGTCCATACATTCTTCCTCTCCCTTCCTTTTCTAAACCTCATTATCTTCGTCTGTTTTAAATTCAATGTCAATTTCTTCTCATTTAAGTATTTCCCCAATCCTGTAATTAGTCCCACCATTCCCTTTTCATCCTCTGCCATCATCACTATATCATCTGCGTATGCCAGTGTATATATCTTTACCCACCCCACCTTGGTCTTTATTAGACCTCTCCTTATACCTTTTTTCACCATCACATATATTTTACAACGTAAATGTTGCCCACTACGTCCATTGCTTTCCTAAAACTCGTCTGCTTTGTTGGCAGTATCTCTTTAACTCCACTTCTTCCTTTAACCTCTCCGATTATACCGTTACATACAGCTTGTACAAGGTGGGCATTAGCGTCACTCCCCTATAATCCTTGACCTCCTCTCCTTTGCCTTTTTTCAAAATCGGTACCACTACTCCTTCTTTCTATTACTCTGGCCAACCCTCTTCTCCTCATACCCTTTTGCACATTATCCACGCCCATTCCTTTAGCTCATTTCCTCCATATTTCCACACTTCATTTGGAATCTCATTCAGACCTGGAGCTTTCCCCTCTTTCATCATTCTTAAAACATTGATTATTTCTTCTCTTGTAATGTCCTCTCCCTCCTTCCCTTTCCTCTCTTCTGCCCTTCCTTACTTTTTCTCTACCCCTCCCAGCAGAGCGATGAAATATTTTTTCCATTGTACCATGTCTATATCCTGGTTAACCCTCTTTCTCCGTTTCCTCTCTTCACTTACTATTTTCAAAACCTTTTCTTCTGTTCTAGCCTTCTCTGACTCTTCTTCAAACATTTTTTTCCATCCTCTTTTTTCTTATCACACATCTCAGTATATTTTCTCCTTTTCCTTCTATATTCATCTCCACTACTTTTTCCTTTCCTCTACCTCCTTAGTTCCTTTCTTACTTCCTTCTTCTACTCTTTACATACCTCATCCCATCCATTCCTGTTTTCCCCCCTCTCCCCCACTAACTTTTTTCTCACTTGTTTCCTTTAACACTCTCTTTATTTCTCCAATGATTATTTCTATCTCTTCATTAACATTTTTTTCTCCCATTTTTATATCCTTCAGCTTCTATTTTAATTGCTCTTTTCCTTCTATTGACCAAACCCCTTCTCCTGTTATTTTTACCTTGACTTCCTTTTCATTCGTGTCTTTGATTCTCTTATCCCCTTCTAACGACAGAATTAATGGAAAGTGATCATGAAATCTCAAACGTTTAGTTTCTTGACCTTCTCTGTTACCTCGTCATCTACTATCACATAATCAAATACCGTTCCTTTTTCACCTTCCGAACGTATATATTCACCTTCCTCATCCCCCTATGAATCTTTGTAATTTGAAACTCAGATTACAAGTTGTTTTCATTTTTAAAGATTTGTGTTGATGTGTTGGATTTCGTTATCTATTGACTCAAGAAAGGTCCGGCACCCAACTTTTCTTTATTGTGTAAATTTATCTCGAGGATAAAACGCCTAAGGTGTATTATTACTTTCTCTCAGAACGCTCGAATATTAGAAAAAGAGAAGGATATAAATTTATATTTTAATGATAAATTAAACAAAGGCTTTCTGAAAAATGCATGAAAACCACCATCATGTAATTAATTTTTTTCATGATTCTCTAATAATAGCTGACAGGTGAAATTTGAAGTCGGTTCTCTGGTCTGCGAAGAAGGGAGTGAAAATTACGACAGACGCTGTCGAGTCGTTGCCTAATTCTATTACTTTAACCTTTGAACGATTTGACACGGAGATGCTTTTATTTCGCGAGAAGCACTTTGAGGTAATGCATTTTCGAGCACAAGAAGGAGGAAACCCTCGACAATCAAAACCTCAGCAACACTTGAAAACCCTCTCTTACCTCCCTTGAGAGGAACAATTTAGCATTCGGATTTACAAGGTTATTATTCTGCTTGCTGAATTGGTCATGGCAATGTTCTGTATCCAAAATGTATATCTCTTGAAACTTCAAGCTGAAATTCATGGAGAAACTTACAAAGTCAATGATACCCATGGAATTCAGGCAATTTTTGATATATATTTCTAATAATTATAGATATAAAATTAAGGAATAAAATTTTGAATATGGTTTGTCAATTTTGAAAACTATATCTTACTTCTGCCTTTTTTGTTGAGAAGGTTGATCCCTTAGCAGGAAAAAACGGCTTCACAACAAAATACATGAATTTTCGGAAAAATAGTTTGAAACAGAAGTAGAAAATTTAGATCTATAGTTAAAGAGAACGGTTTCCAAACAAGAAAGAAAGAAATTTCAAATACGGAAATAAAAAATCATAATAAATAATCAGATCGTTTAAAAAAATGGTTTAAATAAATTCTGAACTAGTTATATTTCTATTGTAGAATTCAAAACCTCAAAGCAAAACATTTCAAAGGAAAATAGTTAAATTTTTCTATTTATTTCTATGAGATTCGGAATATGACATCTCCTTCAGTTTGAAATCCCACTGTTTGCTTGGAAATCAAATTATTGTATTGGAATATTTTTCTTTCTCGTTGAATAATTTCTTGAATTGAAATTTGGTTTCAGTTTTGGTTGATAATATATTTTTTTCCCGAAATAAACTATACAACTTCCATAACAAAGATAATCTTTTCTAGTTATATATTCAACTAGTTTTTATAAATTAGGTTATGTGAATGAATTCAACTGTTTTCGATTTCAAATTGAAGATTTCCGTTTGGAATATCAACTTTTGCATGCTTCCCAGAAAATTCATCCTTCTCGATTTGAAAATAAATTACTAAGTTTATAGTTGAACCACACTGTCAGGAATCGATATTTTCTTTTTTGAAAAGCTTGTGAAATTAGGTTGAACTTCGAAAGAAGTGAGCATGTAGACAAAAATACAGAGAGAAAAACACTCTTATCTACATTTATCTGACACTTTCTGCTCTAGGGTCTAAAACCCGATTTTCCATTTTCTTGTTCAAAAATCATATTGTCGACTCAACTGTATTGTTGTTATTATTTATTTTTTTTTTGTAGAAGGTTAATGTCCTCAGTTGGAATCGTATCTTTTTATATCTAAATTGAACCATTTTCTTAAGGAACCATATTTTTTTATTATTAATTTGACTACTTTGTGAGAATTTTACTTCTCTGTTATGAACTCAATATTTTGAGACAGACCCATGAGGTTGAAAATTGAACTGTTCAGTTGAAAATTATTTTCTCCTTTCGGAATTGAAGTTTCATGTAAGAAAAAATAATATTGTGTGAAAAATTGATCCTTTTTACTCTCAAACCCAAGAATTTGTTGGGTATCCAAATCATTGGTTCAACAATGGATTTCTCCGTTGAAAATTCATCTTTCTGGTTGAATTTAAGTATTTTCTATTTAAAATACGACATTTTTTTGTCCAAGATGTCAGCTAATAGCTGTACCCTGTGGCGGCGGCTTCGCCATCGCGGATCATGTAAAAAACAATAAATTTCACCAACCTTTTAGGATGACCTCAAAATGAGTTTCAGGTTATGTTATCCTTATATATGCACTTAAAATGAGTTTTTCGAGTTTTTGGCGCTAATTATGATTTTTTTGCGATTAATTAACGCACATAGTTTCGAATACATTCAAAACTACTTTATACTGATAGCACCGGCAACTGAAAGAGAAATTTTCTGTCAGTTTAGGCCGTACGCCCTCCAATTTCAAGTAAATTGCAAAAAATCGATAAAATGGCAAAAAATTGCAGTCAAAAAATGGAAAGAAATCTATCAAACACGATTAAATACTTTTCTTATATTTTTTATCGTATTTTTTCATTGTATTCAATTGTGTTTAATAAATTTTTTTCAATTTTTTTTACTACAATTTTTCGCTTCTTTATTGGGTTTATGCCATTTTTTGAGTAAGGGAATATGGGCCAGACACATTGCAGATTCGGATTTATTTCAATTTTTTAAATAATTTATTATTAATTATAGCAATATTTTCTTTTAATTATGCTACGAAGTTGCATTTTTTTCTGGGATTTTCAACTTTCTGTCCTCTTTTCACTTAAAGGAAGTAATTATCTAATTCAATTTGACAAGAGTAATTGAAGGATGGAAATTCAAAAACGTATAAGCGCCATTTCAAGAAGGATCATTTTCGTATTTGAATAGGTGGAAAGTTGACCCTTCTTGAAATGGCTCTTGTACGTTTTTGAATTTCCACCCTTCAAATGTTTAAACAAATTGTGAATGTTAATAGCTATCTTCTTCTAGATTATCACTACATAGTTGGGGGTTTTTCCTGAAATTTTTAACTTTTCATCACTCTTCAATTAAATGAAAGTAATAATTACTCATGCAAAAAAAATTGTTTGAACAATAATTCATCGTTGCTCATAACATTTTCTTTGCCTAATGATAGAAACTTTTGTTTTTTCTGAAATTTTTAACTTTGTACCCGCTTTTCACTTGAAGTGAGTAAATGTTTACCATAATTTACCAAAAATAATTGTTTGAAGAAATTATTATTGTTTATGGCTTCCTCCCCTTAGATTAGTGCAAAAAAGTTGCGATTTTTTCTGAACTCTGAAGCTTTTTGTCCACGTTTCACTTAGTGATTCATGCGAGTTAACCAACATGCCCATTTAAACAATTCATTATTGTTTATATGACTATTTTTTCTTAGATAAGTGCTAGAAAGTTGTGGTTTTTTCTGAAATGTTCAATTTTGCACTGAATGGAATTTGAATAAAATTCAATTAGATTGAATAGGATTTAATTGATTTAATTGTTGGTTAAATTGGATTTTTTTATGCAGAATTCCTTTTTTTCTTTCAATTTTGACCATTATATTCTGGATTGAAAATATATATTTTTAGGTCGAAAATTCAACTCTTCGGTTGAAAGTTGAACTACATTCTTAAAAATTCCATTTTTGCGTAGCAGATCCATAATTTTAGTAGAGAATTCGAAATTCAAATTTTACTGCATGAATTTAACACTTCTTTATTTTAATTAATTTTTTTTAACATTGAGAGGAGAACAAAAATAAATTATTGATAACAATGCGATACTGCTTAAAATATGATTCCTTCTAATGTTCATTTATTATTTTTTCACATCTACAAAGGTAGAGCAAAGGTAAACATTCCAGAAAAGAGCAACTTTTTAGCACCAATCTAAGGGAAGATATCCATAAACAATACTAATTTGCTTAAGCAATTATGTTTGTTATATTCAATTGAATATTTACTCACTTCAAGTGAAAAAGGGGCGAAACGTTGCACATTTCAGAGAGAACCGCAAGTTAATATCATTAGGCAAAGGAAATATTATAATCAATAATAATGATGAATTGTTTAAACAATCTTTTTTCAACACGAATCAATTTTTACTCTAATCTAATTGAAAAAAAATGAAAAGTTGGAAATTTCAGGAACAAACCGCAACTATGTAGTATTAATCTGAAGGAAGATAGCTATAAACATTTACAGTTCGATTGAAGAATTATTTCTGTTAAATTGAATTGAAGAGTTCTTACTTTCAGTGAAAAGTGGACACAAAACTGAAAATTCCAGAAAAAAACCGCAACTTCGTAGCATTATTCTAAGAAGATATTTTTATAATTATTGACGTATTTTCAAAACAATATTTCTATCAACTTTATCGAATATTAACTCGCTCTAACTGAAACATTGAAAATAAGTTGAAAAATTCAGAAAAAAACCTTGACTTTCTAACCCTTTTTCTAGAAGAAAGTTGCTAAAATCAATAATAAGATGTTTAAACAATTAAAATAAACATCTAATTATCAGTGTGAAGTAGTATTTGATGCATCTGAAACAATCTGCCTTGAAAAAACCGCAAAAAAACATAATTAGCGCCAAAAACCCGAAAAACATATTTATTCACTCATGGGTTTTTTTGGGACCCTATAAAACAGACTTATAAGGGTAATATTTGAAAAGTAATATTTTATTCGCATTCTGTGACTAATTCTGAAGAGAAATGGTGAATTCCGAACTCGATTTACCTAATATTGAGAATTCTCACTAAAATTTACGAAAACGTCTTCTTTTCCTATGAAAAATACGTGTTAAACTTCATGGGCTTCGCGCCACCTTTAATTATGATTTTTTTTCAACAAAAAAATGCGCTGTGGATTCGAACAAATTCCCAGCAGTCTTGCATAGAAATTAAAAAAAAAAATTCAAGTGCATTCTTGGACCACCCTCCTGTTCAAACCTTATTGTCCAACTACGTCTTTTCAAAAAACCATGGTGGACGGAAAGCCAAATTGAATTGGTATTATATGTATTATCCTTATAGATTTTATGAGTGTGTTCTAAGATTCAAATTGCTTCTCTATGTCTTCTCCACAAAATTTTTTCGGTTTTTGACATGATTGTTCCTATGCTAAATAAAGAATGCTAGTTAATGTTTCTGTATGATGTTCAGCTAGTGCTGATTGCACGACACTTTTCAGCCTGACTTTACTCTCATCTTCTTTTATACATTAGCTTACTGCTCTCTTGATTCCTCGAATATAGACGTTTTCACAAGAGCAAGGGATTTTATATGATCCTAGATCAGTGATTGGTGAATTTTCATCTTCAGGTTCAAATATTGTTTGATCTTGTGTTTGTTGAGAATTCTCCCTATTTGTTCTGTGTAACCTAAGATGTAGGTTAGGACGGTAGTCGCTTTTCTTTTCCTTTCTTCCTTATTCAATGTGATCGTTTTGGACAAGGATTCATCGGAGGTTTCATAATTCCTTTTGTAGGTTATCTTTGTCTATCATGAAGACAGCTCTGTAAACAAAATAGTTGATGACAGATTGCTTTTGGGATGGGTGGTGGTTGGGAAAGGCATGTATGTTCAAATCACTGGGTTTCCCAAATGTATCATGTCTTGATGTGATATCAGATCTTTTGTTAACATAATATCCAAGAGAAGCAATTTTCCGTTTTGATAAATTTCCATGGTGAACTGGATATAAGAACGTAATTTGTTGATGAAATCGGAGAACTTGTGTAGTTCATCCAGTTCATCTCTCTAGATGAGATACGTGTGTAAAACGCAACAACTCCAGAATTTTTGTTCAGACTTAAAGATTTCAGGGTTGAGGATTCCAATTAACAGATGTTCCATAAAGATCTGAACTATTAGAGGTGAGATTGGAGATCCTAACGCTGTTCCTGAAGTTTGTTCGTAGAATTGGTTTTCGAAAGAAGAGCAACTATTGTTGAGAAAGTGTTATCGAAGGTATGAGATTGGAGAGGAAGTTGGCGAAAGATTTGATGATATCGATTGCATCAGGGATGAGTACGTTGGTAATAGAGATACTGCGTCTAAATTCACAAAGAAATCTCAGAGTGTAATGTACACCTTTTTTATTTTTTTGATGAATTCGATAAATTTTGAACTTGAGCAATAGACTTTCCTGTGGAAAGATTCAGTTCTCCGGTAAGGAAGCGTGCCAGTTTTTAAGTTGGTGAGTTTATTGCGCTAACGATCGTTCCGAGTGAAATGGTTTTCCGTGGATTTTTGAGAGTCAGTAAAGTCTTGAAGAGGAAGGATTAGTGGGCATTGAATAACATATTGTTTCTTTTTATGCTCAGAGTCCTTTAGGAAAATTTTTGTATAGTTGACTATTGTTAGAGTAGGGTCTCTTCCTAGTTTTTTGTATGCATCTCTAGTTAGAAGGTTCTTAGTCTTGTGTTAGTATTGAAGATATTCTGTTCTTATTTCGATTAGGTTCTTCGATTGCTATTTTTCCTTTTTCAGTCAAATTAGAAGAAAGCTTAGCCTATGATGTCGGTCGTCCTCCATCGAGTACATTTCGCTTTTTCGAACTAGAGGCGTATGTTATAGATTCTTAATGATTGAACATTTCTTCTTCCTGAATTACGGAGGAAGTTCTCAGAAATTGATGTCCTTCAGACAGAGCTAAAATCATTATATTGTTGCAAGACTGCTTCGACATGTTTTTCGCAGGATGATAATTCCAATTACTACACAGAAAAATCAATATGGCTGTCCCAGCTAAACCTTTTTTAGCTGTAACGGTATCAGGATGTTGCCTTTTCTCTTTTGCGTGACAGGTAAATTTTAAAGGTGTCTGGCCCAAACCCGGTTTTGCGTTCGGAAGCAACTTCGTTGTGTCGTTGTCGTGAAAAGTGTCTGTTCACGATCTCTTAATTTTGTTGTATTCTTTGGAATATGGATGAGTAGGTGAAAAGAAAATTGATAGATTGGAAACTGGACGAATTTCAGCAAGTATTTGAAGGTAAATCTACCAAATTACATGTGCTTGCTCAAATTGTCAGAAGAGTTTAACCTCTGAAATTTCATTACTTGTCACCAGCTAAGCTTGGTTTAGGTCTCCTGCCCATACCGATATTGTGCGACGCGAAAACCATATTATAAGGCGTGCGACCAAAAAATCTAGGGCGCCGGGCTGAAATATACTGCTGTCATCTGTTCGTTGAAATTCAAGCAACAACATTTTTATAAGCGTTTTGCGATAGCCGGATTGGTTCAATCATCATTCATGAATGGAGGTGTTAATTTCATCCCCGCCTGCAGTTAAATGTTTAGGACCTAATTTCCGCGTTTTACACAAAATTAGTTTGAAGGAACATACTTTATCATGGTGTTGTTGAATCCGACATCTTTCCTTTACTATGCTCCTGTGACTTCCTAAAACATGAAAGATATGTCAACCTTCCGACATGTTGACCACAATGCAAGTTCCGAATCGCCACTGGCAAGCTGCGGTTACTGATCTAATCAAAGTAACTCTCATATTAATATGAAGTGTTGCTATGAATTTGGCTCCCAGTGAAATGTTTGAAACCTATTTTTCGTGCTCCGTACCGGATTAGTGCATGAAAAGTCTACTCCATCTTGGTCCAAGAGACATGTTCTTCAGACTTCCTCTGTAGGAAGTATAAGAATTTGAGTAACTTTCGTCGTGAAGCCCTGAGGACGCGAAATATCAAAAGCTGAGTTGGCTGGAACACTCCTTAGAAATAGAGAGGGTGTGGTTCAAACACGACCCGCAGTAACATTTTCAGAACTTATCCTCCGCGTTTTGCACAGAATATGCTTTCAAGCAACCTAATTCAGTATGACGTTGATGTTACAAATATGGGTGCTTCACATTTCTTGAGTGAAAAGTATGAAATTTTGGGTAACTTTTGTCGTAAGGCCTTTAATAATGCAAAAACGCACGTTATAATATCATACAACTGGAGAAAATAACAGTTGATGATACATACTGCCGAAAAACTATCTCGGTAATATCACAGGTAGGTTAACCTCTCACTGATTGACCAAATTCGAGTTTCAAAGTTTCCGTTTGCGTTCTGCGATAGCTGAATTGCTTGAAGCACCCTTCATGAAAAGGGAAGGTGCTTGTTCAACTTAAGTTGACAGTGCAATTTTCGGAACTTATTTCTTGTTGTCTACAAGGAATGAGTTTGAAGTACAAAACCTGCTTGACCATGGTGGTGATGTGAAAGATATCAATTCTTCGGACTCCCGCTGTATGAAGTATTGAGGTTTGGAAAAAAAAGACTGATCAAAAACATCATTATTAATATCGGAGGTAGATTAACCTTCTAAATGTTTAAACAAATGAAAGTTTAAAAATTTCTACTAGGCATGCTGAGAAAGCTGATTCGGTTAAAGCATCTGCCAAGGATAGAGGAGTTGCTGCTTTAAATCTGTCTCCCAGTAGAATATTTGTAACTGATTCCTTGCGTTTTACACTTAATAGGTCGAGAAAAAAATCAAGTCCATCATGGCGTCATGATAGAGTAGATGAAACCTCCCCTTTTCATACACCAGGGGGAAAGAACAACCTTAAAGTTTATTCCCGGAAGCCTACTTCTTTATCCCACTCATTAGCATTCTACCCCTATTGTTATCAATATAAAGGAGAAGGAAAGAATTGATTCTATTATGTAATAATCTTCTCAATTCTGAAACTTAACAATTTCATATCCTTGATTATCACGCATTTTGGAGTTTGTTTTCATCGCATATGAAATAAATATAATACATCATCGAATAAAATTCATCACTTCAAGAAGTATTCCCTAATGCCTCATTTGTTTGCTTCCATCTAGAAATTTGCATAACATAACTTTGTGTTTTATTTAACTTTCTGTTCATCCAAAAATGATTTATTAGGCAAGCTGAAAATCACTGCATCTAGCCTTAACAATATCTTTTTATTCACTCCACATATATTCAGGTGACAGAAAATTGAAGGAGCATTGTTAAATACTACCCAAAGGAACAGCCATAATGCATGTCAGAAAAATTGCAATATTCTGGAAATCAATCATAATTGATATATTATATTTTAGACCTCCTGAATAGCATATAGTTGTAATTCTTGTGGCCTTCGTTCTTTTGATTTTATAGTGAAAGGTAAGAAATAGGCATTCTTCTTTTTCTTTTGAAAATTTCATCATCAATGCATTTCACCGACTATATTGTTGCCTCTTCAGGACTGAAATAGGTATATGGCAGATAGTTTATTTACACAACAATTCAGGACCAATTTAGTAGGTATAATACTTACCATATGTGACATTTTTCGAACTCAAAATAGTTTATTGACCAGTTTGATCATTAGGTAAAAAAAGAATAAATTGTTTTATGAAAGTAGATGATGCATCATTGGAGTATTTAAAATTTTGTCAACCTAAGTAACAAGAAAGATAAGGTAGATCAGATATTGATTCTGATGTCGTATAAAAAGTCTTGTAAGCAAAGTGAAATGGTTTCCTGGGCTCCATTTTTTATTTTTAACTTTTAAAAGTTGTAATCCGTGATTACTTGAAGATATTTAGCATTCTTGATAATTAATTATCAGAAAACATTTTTGTAGTCCGTTGTGTAAAATTTTAGGTTAGGAACGAAGGAATTTGAGGAGTTTCATAATTTACTCAATTTTCTGGAAAGTTTCAATAATGTCATGGTATATTATACTAAGGTTTCCATTATCGGACCTAAATTAACAGTACCTTCATTCTTTATAATATTTATCATTTCTAAGATATTCCAATTATGGTAATTACTCTTAAGTCCTAAAATTTCAATATTTTCTGAGTTATTATCAAGTTTGTGATGAAAGTTTGTACCTTGTCTACATAGACCTGTATTGGTTTTTTTATATTTTTCAGTTGCTTGATGTGCCGAGACATTTGAAAGTCTCTAAAATTGATTTTATAGATGAGATTATTTTTTTCGAATCTTGGTATTGTATCTTTGATAGATGGTAAAAGGATATTAGACAATTTATTTTTTATTGTGAAAACAAGAGATATCTTCAATTTTTCATATATTTTTATTATTGGCAGATAAAGATCTTTTTGGTAAGGTGAGGTAATAATTTTAGAGTAATCAATGATTTTATTATTATCTTGTGTACTATTTCGTAAATTTCGTAAGTTGTCTAAGTTTTGAAGTCCTTTTTCAATGTTTTGAATGATAAAATTGTGAGGATGGGTATTATAAATTACAATATCCTATACAATACCAATATTCTTAACGTTAAAATTGAAGTTCTGAAAGTTTTTTTCCTCTATCACAAACAGAGAAAATAATTCCTTTCTTGTAATGTTCATGTGAAACATCAAGCAACTGAAAAATATTAAAAAACCAATGCAGGTCTATGTAAACACGCTACGAACTTTAATCACAAATTTGATTATAACTATAAAAATGTTAAAATTTAAGGACTAGAAAGTAATCACCATAATAGGAATATCTCAGAAATGACCAATATTGTAGATAATGTAGGTACTGGTTATTTTAGATCCGATATTTAAAACCTTAGTATAATATACCATGACATTATTGAAACTTTACAGAAAATAAAGTAAGTTATAAAACTTCTCGATTTCCTTAGTTCCTAACCTAAGAGTTAGCACAATAGACTATAAACATGTGGTCTGATAATAAATTATTGAAAATGTAAAATATCTTCAAATAATCACAGATTACAACTTTTTAAAGTTGAAAAAAGTGAAGCCCAGAATACTATTTCACTTTGCTCACATAACTTTTTTTCACAACATCTGAATCAGTATTTAAAAAATTTTCCCAACATTATGGAACTCATATATATATACTTCTTGGAAGTGAAAAAGCAGTAAGTATTTTTATTAGTTTACACTAAAAACGTTTCGGATCTGGAACATAACTCTGCCTTATTTTTCTTGTTACTCAGGTTGACAAAATTTTTGACACTTCAATGACGCAACATCTACTTTCCTAGAACAATTTCTTCTCTTTTTTCATAATGATGAACCTGGTGAATAAACTATTTTAAGTAAAAAAAATGTCATATATGGTAAGTTATATACTTTAACATTGTTTTTTCATCGTTACATCCTGGTCAGCTGTAGTTGGCCGAAGGTAAGAGAAACGAGCGCCAACGACCACGCTAAGATTAACAAAAAAATGTTCAGAATTACCGGAACGCGTTTTTCATTTGCTTATATAAATTGAACGCATCCTTTCCCACGACCGAAAATTTAACGAGCTTATTGCAAGGGTTCATATTATATATCCGTGCATTCATACCTCGTCTTAATGAGCCCGATGATGCCTAATTAAATATGCCGGACTAAAATTGATAGTTTTCAGAATGTTCCCGCATGGCAGAGTCCAATCCATCCCTTTCGCACCTGTAATCGCTTGCTATGGCGAGACAAGGATATCTGTTCCTCCGAAATGCCACTTTCACACCCGTGCTTGTGATCCTCTATCTCTTTCGCGTAAGTGCTGGCACGTCAATTGAGCTGCCGGATCATCAAAGCAGGGCCCATAATATTCTTTTTCAAAAAGCGAGGTGATCCCTTGCCGTTCGAAAATGAGTTCCGGAATTTTCAATTCTTAGAAGTATACTTCAATAAAAAGTTTCATTGCCCATCTTTTTCCTACCAGAAAATATATTTTATATCTTTTACTGTTCCCGAAATTAATATAAAACTAGTTTTTCTTGAAATCAGAAATCGATCTCCATTTTCACTCTAACTCGTGACAACTTAATCAATTTTCAGAATTTACTGATAAATCAAAAAAGAAATTCCGTGTTTGAAAACAAGTCAAATATTCGAGTAACATCAGAGTATTAGGATTATGTACGAGTTTTGAGGAAGATGTCAGCAACCGATATGTTAACATAAATGGAATTTATCTAGATTAAGAAGTTCAACGGGAATGAAAAACGAAATTGTTGGTGATCCATGAATTCAAAAAAAAAATTCGTTATTGATGTTATTCATTGAACTTCATAAAATTCAGGCTAATGTATTGAATTTGTGGGAATTTCCGGAAACTTTTATGAAATTTGTGAGTTTCTTAATGAGATTTGTGACGCTGCGTGGTCACATTCTTATCGCGCGCTTACAACGCGCGACTGTCGGATCTCGCGCTTCGCAAAAGCAAGCAAGATGTCAACTACTTTAATTTGATGATTATGAATTTTTTGTTAGAGCTTCTCCGTCGTAAACGAATACATTCTGATCGCGTGTCTCGTGCTGCGCACTCGATCAAAATTTTTCCAGAACGATAAAGAAGTTTTGTTGCTCCTTTTTTTTCATATATTGTGCACTTCTTCTGGAAAGTTAATTTTTTTACGTTTTACTTTATTTTTCAAGATTGGAACAAACATCCCGTCCATTGGGAAAAATTATAACACATTTGAAGATATTTTTCTGATGAAGAACTTGTGTTTATTTGTTTTTTCCAGAGCTTGTGTCGATTGTCCAAAGATTCCATTTTTTCATTTTAAATATAGTTTCTTATAAATGAAAAAAGAACATACATGCATACATACACATACATGCATACATACATACATACATACATACATACATACATGCATACATGCA
>WSXT02231688.1:0-16211 GCA_011762715.2 Neuroterus valhalla | reverse complement strand
GCAGAACATTGAGAATTGGTGTCCGGACATCGAAAATTGATGCGCGCACATCGATTGCTAATGTTTTTCGTTTCACTCTTCAATTTTTTTTGGTCGCACATCAATTCTCGATGTGACGGACATCGGTCAGTGGTGTGAGACCCTTTCCGTGTAGTTTGTAAACACAAACTAGTTGTATTAATGTAATATTAATATTAATGTTATATTGATGTAATATTAATATTAATGTAATAACTAGTTGTATTGTTGTTGTAGGGCAGTTATGCAGGAATTATTAACAGTTTTTCTCCCATAAAATTGTGGGTTGCTTTGGGTTTTACTTTCAAGAGAGACTCTTTTCTTCATTGTCTCAGTCGAAAAGAGTAAAGAGTGACGTCAGAAATAAATAATGAAAATTATACATCTATAGGCTCGTATATTACGATAAAATCAGCCCACTCACCGTAAAAACTGTGAGGGAATTTGGGTAGCATATAATAGAATATTACGGTAATTAATGGAAAGATACCATACATAACTGATAAAATTACCGTGAATTACCGTAAATTACCGAAAATTCATGGAAATTTTCAACTTGAATTTTGGGTTTATCCATTTTAAGTTACCATAATGATCTGTAAGATTACTATAAATTTCCGAAAATTTTCATAATTTTCTGAGAATTTATGGAAATTTTTAAAATGTTATTTTGGGTTATTTATTTGAGTTACCATAATTCCTTGTAAAATTACCATAAATTTCTGGAAATTCATGGAAATTCCCAAATTGAATTTCAGGCAATATATCTTAAGTTAACATAATGAGCCTGCAAGATTACTCTAAATTATTGAACATTTTCATGAATTTTCGGAAATTTTTTTAATATAATTTTGGCTATATTTATGGTAAGTTACCATATTTCCCTTCTGAACTTCTCTGCTATTATGCTTCTTTTTTTGTCAATCCAACATGGGCTGAATTATGACTGTAGTTCGAGAAATGTCTGAAATCATTCATAAAGTTAAATTATTTTGTACAAAATTATATAATAAAAAAAGAGTCTTTTCCAGAGGTTTTCAGGACCGAATTTGCTCTTTACGTTCTTAAGGGCAAAAGTGCAGGAGACTGGTGCCCTCGTCAGTGTGTAACCCAACCGAAGATAACTGGTTTTTATCCGGCTTCACAATGTCAATTCTACCAGACAAACTAAACGAAGTTTTTTATTTATAATTTTTCACTCACGAATTCCTTAGTTAAATATCAAAAAATGGCTCCAAACTTACCTGGAACAGAAAAAATTCTCATTAGAAATGAACATTCATGATAAAATTCTATTAATAATGGAAATAAAATATCAATGAATTGAAAGGTTGACGGACATGATTTCGTAAAAGAATGGAAAGATCTGCCACGAGCTTAGATGAGCAAATCTGACAAAGGAATTAGAAAAAAAAAATGTCAATGAATTCCCAGAAATTTCCAATAAATGCAAGCAACGAATAAATATATTAAATTAACGTCAGTGGTGTTTCGCACCAGAGGTGACGGATTTCCTGTAGATGGTAGAAATGTTGAAGAGATAGAAGTGGAGAAGACGAAATGAAATAAAAGAGTGAATAAAAATAAGAAGCAGCACGTTGCGTAAAAGGGGATATGTAGAGTGCTCGAGTTTGAAGCACAACTCACGTTCCTAGAAACAACAGCCCTCATCCTTTTTTCTCAACATCCCTTATTTCCCTTCGCTCGTCTCTTCGATCAAAAAGCAGAGCAAGTAGATTTAGCCAATGGGGTAGAGGGTGGAAAGACATCTATATTGAAGTAGCTTGAAGAAAAGGAACAGAGAGTTTCGCGAAGGGTGAGATTTTAAATTGGCCGAGGTTTTCGCGTACCTTTTTCAACCCCCTTGGTAGTCACCAACCTCCATTCCACCATTCTATGATTTTGCAGCGATTTCGTAACGCCAGCTCGAAGACGCACTTAAACCCGCATACGAATTGCGAGTAAAACAGAAGAAGAGACCGTCTGCTTCACGGGGGTTGGTTCTACAGGCTGTTCCAAGAATTAGGTGACGTTTTTTACTGAGTTATCGTCAATTCAATTATGCCTCAAAAGGAGAGAGCTTGGTTATTCTTTTTCCTTACCATAAAAGTTTGCTTGTCATTGTAAAATTGGGGGAGAAAAACCTGCAAACAGGAAAGAATTCCTACTTTTGTTACAGCTTTATTCTCCAATATTTTCGATTAAACATTTTATAGGTCAAAGCTATCTTTAGAAATTTGTTGTCTTTGAACGAGCAAGTCTTCGAACAACACCTAACTGTGCTGCATTTCTCAAATTATCGGTACGAAAATGTTTTACTGTAAAGAAGAGCAATCACTTCGAACGGAAATATTAGTTTAATTTTAGAGGAGACATGATACCTGAAATTTTCACCCTCCCACATGCTCCTCAGTCTCACAATTCTTGACATAAATTGAAATTTCTCCATTCTATGAGTAGGGTTATAGCTAAAGACGTTTTAGATGTGAATGACTCCAGAGAAGGTCAGATTTATCCTAATAAAAAATTATCTTGAATGTAGCTGAGAAAATATCCATATTTACAACCACTTCTAAAGGAAAAATTCTGATAATAGTTTGAAATTTAGCGTCTGAATTGGAGAAAAAGTTTCCTAAATATACAGAAAAGAATCGTTTAAACCGATTGGAAGAATGAAACCTTGTTCAATGAATCTTATTTCATTCAAAAAATATTTTATTTACGATTTTGAACAATTAAGGAAACTCTTTTTATGTTAAAGTTGCTTTTTGATGAATTGAGGAGTTGACATTCGTCGTTATTTTTATTCGGATCTTTTCTGAGGCCGTTTTCGATTTGGACGTTTGGGTAGTTCAGAATTTTTTCGTTACCACAAAACGTTCTAAGTGGGTTGATAAGATACAAGATCAAGTAGTTGTAAGTTATTATTGCGGTTTTTTGTGGACCAATGCTAGGATGAACTGTTGGCATTTTTTAATTCGCAACGTTTATGGAGGAATATATAAATATATTTTCTTGAAAGCACAGAAATTGATTTTTAAGCAGAAAAAAGGGTTATTACTTATTTGAAAGGGTGAACACTAGGGTGGCCCAAAAATGTATCAGAATTTTTTTTTTTTTAATTTTTATGCAAAACGCGCGGAAATTTGTTCAAATCCACAGAAAAATAAACGCATTTTTGAAAAAAAATATTCAGAGGTGGCGCAAGCCCCATGAAGTTTAACACGTATTTCCCAAAATAAAAACAGACGTTCTTGTAAATTTCATTAAAAATTCTAAGTATTAATTCAATCGAGTTCATAATCCACAATTTTTCTTTACAATTAGTCACAGAATGCAAATAAAATATCACTCTTCAGATACCACCCCCATAATTCTATTTTATAGGGTCCCGAGAACCCCCATGAGTGAAGAAAAGGGTTTCTCGAGTTTTCGGCGCTTATTATGATTTTTTTTTCGCTTTTATAATGCAGATTGTTTCAAGCACATGATATACTACTTTATACTGATAATTAGATGTTTATTTGTGTTGTTCAAACAATTAATTATGGTTTTTAGCTTAAAGTAAGTAATTAGTTAATTTAATTCAGGGAAATGAGAGGTTTAAACAAATTATTATTGTTTATGGCTATCTTCTCTTAGATTAGTTCTGAAGAAAATGCATTTTTTCTAGAATGTTCAACTTTGCTCTTTTTTAGTTGTGAACTCATAATAAATAAACATTAGAGAGAATCATATTTTAGATAGTATTTTTATGTTTTAAGTAAATTATTTTTGCCCTCTTCCCAATGTTCGAAAAAATTAATTAAAATAAAAAAGCTATTATACAAAGAGACAAAAACAAAGAATGGAATAATTAGAAGTAAGTTAAAGGTAAAGTTAAAGCAAAGTTAAACATTTCACAAGAAACGTCAAGTTTTTAGCACTTCTCAAAGAGAAAATGGTTATAAACAATAATAAATTGTTCAAATAGGCATGTTTGTGACCTCGCATCAATTATTACCTCACTACGTGAAAAGTGGACAAAAAGTTGAACATTCCAGAAGAAACCGCAACTTTGTAGCATTATTCTGAGAGAATATTGTTATAGTTATTAAAACAAAATTGTTTAAACAATTATTTCTGTTAACTGTAATGATATTTATCTAGTTCTAACTGAAATGTTGAGAATGAAAGAAATATTCCCCCCTTCCACAGGAGATCGTCAGACATTGAACCTTCAAACTCAAATCCCTTCCCAATAACCCCAACTCTCATAATAAGCCTCCAAGCAATGCCTGACGTACTCAATCCTGTGGGATATTCAATCTCTGAAACCCATGCCGTCTGCAGCCGGATTTTTAATTTAAAACGCTCGCATTCGCCTGAACATTTAGTCGGAAGAGAAGAAAACTGCAGAAAACCAAAACTCCTGAGCGCAGTCGATTATCGACAGACGAGTTTAGATGCAGACATTCGATAGCATCGAACGCCTACACCGATCCTCGGCGTCAAATCTCCCGCTCGACAGTAGTTAAACACAGCGGAAACACGACTAAGCGAGAATCCCGAACAGTCACCCACCCGAGCGCTAACCGCGCCCGTTCATGCTTGACATTGGAGATCCCGCCCAAGTAGGAAATTACCACGCAGCTACTGCTGTCGCTGCTAAAAACAATAATAAATTGTTCAAACAATTCAAATAAACATCTAATTATCAGTATAAAGTAGTATTTTCATATATTTGAAACAATCCGTGTTAAAAAAAAACGCAACAAAATCATAATTAGCGCCAGAAACTCGAAAAACCCATTTTTTCACTTATGGGGGTGATATTTGGAAAGTGATATTTTATTCGCATTCTATGACTAATTGTGAAGAGAAATGGTGAACTTTGAACTCGATTCGCCTAAGGCAGGTTCTCACCTTATGGGCCCGGAAAAGTGTACTTTTTTTAGGAATTTTTTTTGAGAAAAGTATTAAAGATGAAGAGCTGAAATTTTTTCCTGGATATGACCATTCATTTATCTCAAGAATGAAATTTTTTTAATTGAATAAATGAAGAAAGGGGCGGGAGGTAGCGTCCATCAATGGCGGCATGTCGATGGAGAGGTGTCTCGCTACCGGAAGTGATTCCGTCAAAACCCGTAATCCGAAACAAAAAACCGAAGACATTCTCAATTTTTACCGTATTATCTATTAGATGAACTAAAATTATAAAAAAGAGTTCAAAATTCAAAAAGGTATGAGGTTTTGAAAAAAATTACGATTTTCAATTTTTTTTTCTTCACGTATTAATTTTTAATTGAACAATTTTCAATATTTTTGGCTGATTCTAGTACATTTGTTAAAAAACCCTAAAGAACATTTTTTAAAAATGTTGGTAACGATTGGTTCATTATAGCGTCTTCAATCACTTCCGGTATCAGGAAAACCTCCCCACCGACATGCCGCCATTTATGGACTCCCCTCCCCCCTTTTGCATTCAGTCCATTGTATTCTTCAAAGAAATGTATATTCAAATCCAGAAAAAATTTTCAGCTTTTTATCATCAATACTTTTCTGAAGAAAAATTCCTAAAAAAAGTAAATTTTTTCGGGACCACAAGGTGAGAACCTGCCTTAATATTGAGAATTCTGAATAAATATGACAAAAACGTATTTTTCTCTTCTGGTAAATACGTGTTTAACATAAAAGGGTTTGCGCCACCTCTGAAAATTATTTAAAAAAAAAATGCATGTATTTTTGTGTGGATTCGAACCAATTTCCAGGCGTTTTGCATAAAAATTCGAAAAGAAAATTTGTTGTCCACCCTCGTGAACACGCTTTGAAAATTACATTAAAATCAACGACGAACTTTAATTTATAATTTTATTTTTATTCCAATTTTTCCCGAAACGCTCGAATCTCGCATTATATTAACAGATTGATTGTATTTAATATCAAACATAAGCGAAAATGCTGTATCCATGTATTTCTATTAGAAAACTAATAACAAATGTATTATATTAACATTCTTTTGCAAATAGAATTTTTTTCGAAAATTAGAAAATTATAAGGTAGCGTGCGTAAATTACTGTTACCAAGGCAAAATTGTTGTTTCAACAGCGTGATCACCCGTAAAAATATTTTATTACTTTATTTTATTGCTGGAAAATCAATTTTCGTGATTGGAAAAAATTGGATTGTCATTTATAAATGTCGCAATCTCCAGCAGAAACATTTCTTGATCAATTGTTCTTTTTAGAAATTTCAAAAATAATATAAAATTAGGATGCTATGTCGTCGACTAGGGAAGTCCAATACATTTTGGCGATGGAATGACAGTTTCTGGTCTAGTAGTAAAAACCATGATTTTTTCCTTCTTCATTTCTCAAAAAAATTCTCTCTGGCTCCGCTGGGATACGAACCCAAGTCTTAAGATTACCAGTCTGGTGGCTTTACTTACCCAGCGGAGCTAAGCAAGGATTTTCATCAAAGCCAAAGTTTCCAAACCTTTTCCGTTTTGATAAGTAGATCAAAAACTGTCATAACACTGACAAAAACCATTAAATGAAGACAAGTTTTTTGGCCATAGAAAGCTTTTATTACATTTGTTTTTCATACCAGTTTCCTAATTCCATGGCAGCTATTCTTTTTGCTTTCGAGAGTAACACATAACGGCAATGATTCTCGTGCTTTCTATTGGTGCTGTTTTGTCACTTTTCGTATTTTTCCGAGTGGTATCCCCTTTTCCTATGGCATTCACTAAATACCTTTATGTAACCCTGGTATCTCTTTCATTTTGTCCTTTGTGCTTTTTGCTCACGTTTTCATTCGCCTGGATTCTCATCATCTCGTTGGCCTGACCTCAAGATATCCTTAATAAGCTCGTTTATCGCAAGCTCGCCGAGCTCGACGTCATTAAGCCCGCAAAACGCAAGAATAAAGCGTCTAATAAAGACAAATTGTTTTTCACCCACGCCTCTCCTCCGCTTCGAGTCGTTAAACCATTAAAAATAAAACTTTTAAATACATTCTTGAAGTTCAATTATCCTTTTTCTTAGAAAGCACTAGATTAACCAACACTTCTAGATTTCCTCAGCATCACTTCGATAAATTCGAAACCATGATAAACTATTTGCATAAACTGGATTATTGCAAGAAACTGCTTTTTATATCATGAAAAATAAACTAATGAATCAATCAGAAAATAGGAGTTTTTATTTCGTAGGAAATTCTCTTCTCATTAATGTAGAGCAAAGTTTCCAAACGTTTCAGCAGTAAAATCTTCTTTAGTCCGACTTGTCGGATTAAGTTTGAAATATAGAACGCATTTATTTTTCTGAAAAATAAAGCTTCTACTGTAATAACGCTGCATGTTCGTTTATTCATAGCCCTGACTTTTTCAAAATGATGAAAAGCTGCTTATTGGGTTAACGCAATACCTGACAGGCCAATTTAATAACCTACTGTTAACTGCGTTTAGGTACCTTATTCATACATGTGTTAACAGTGTTTTTTTAATCACGGCAGTGCTTTCATCATTTCCCGGTTTTTCACGGTCAATTTTTTCAATTTTCCCTGTGAACAAGACGTAACATATTTATGATTCTCGCAAAACGCAAATATTTATTTTTATTTGTGACGTCAATTCTAAACATTCTTTAACACAACAGATGAAACATTGCAAAATGAATCAATTTCGAAAACATACTCAAATTTTCAACAAAAAAAAAAGATTTTCTTTTTACGAAAATGGAAACATTTAAACTCACAATTAGGAAAAATCAATTCACGATAACAAAAGAAAACGGATTTACAACTATTAGTTCATTTTTCAATCAGGAAGATGAATATTCAAGTAAAAAAATTAATACTTAATTGGAATACATAGATTTTCAACCATGACGGTACATATTTAAGCATAAAGATTAATTCCCAAGTAAAAATAATAATTTTCCAAGAAAAAATACAACGTTCTAACGAAATAGTCGAATTTTGAACCCAAAACATAATTATTTCCTACCAAAAAATGAAACAATCACATTTTTAGTCTGAAAAACCAATTCCAAACGAAGCATACGAGTTTTATACGAAAATGAAAAATCTTTATCTGAAAGAGTTGAGTTTTAAACAGATAAATTAACTTTACCGAAAGAGATAAATTGTAAACGAAGATTTAAATACTCAAATTTTTTAAATGAAAAAATTAATGTTTAACTTAACAAATGAAAAACTAAAAGATTTCAGTTTTAAACAGATAAATGAACTATTAATGAACTAGATACATTTTTAACAAAAAATTGACTCAATACCCAAATTTTAAAATAAAAAAAAAATCTTTAACTTGAAAGAATAATTTTTAACTAAAACTTTGGAATTTCCAATAAGAATAAGTTAAAACTTTAGTTAAGAGAATTACCTATTGCAAAAAAAACTAACTTTCAACAAAAAAACTATCTTCCAACAATCAAAAAAAACTCACTGTCGAACAAATTACTACATTTTTACAAGAAATGATGAAGAAATATATGAAATTTTAAATATTTAACTTGAGTAGTTGATTGAAACCAGAAAGACTAATTTTTAACTAAAATGATGATCATCCAATTAGAATAGGTCAATTTTTGACGCAAAAATTAATTTTCAACCAAAAAATATAATTTTTCAACAAAATGTTCGAAATTTGATCTATAAAAATAAACATTTTCAATGTCCCAAAAAATTAATTATAAACCAAACATAAGAGTTTTTGACTAGAATAATGTTCGACTTAAATGAAGGATGTTTAACTGTATAACTTGAACTGGTAACCGTTACAATTTCAACCAGAGGTGAATTTCGAATCGAAATAATAGAACTTTTACATAAAAATTTAGCTCTCACTAGAGATGTTTATGTTTGTTTTGGAGCAAGTAGCTGATTTTTGAATTAAAAAATAATGAATTTGCAATGAAGAATTTAAACAAGTTTTCTATCATAATTCAAAAATATTTTTGCTTTGGAATAATACTTCTACTCTAAAGACTACTTGAAGTACTTTTTTTATTTAAAATCGAAAAGAGGGAAAATTGTGACAAATTTCGAATTGGAGGAACAATTTTTTTTACATCCCCTGTTCAAAATCCGAATTGTTTCAAAAGGTTCCGTTCCATGTAAAAAATCCCTTGTTCCAAATGAAATTATACTTCCTCACTAAAAACTCCCTGCCCTAAAATAAAAACTGCAATGATTATTTTCTGAAATTTCCTGTCTAAAGTCAGATAATTGAGGAAAAGCAGGTAAAACGTGATAAATAAATTTTTTTGAGAAAATTTAGATAAAAATTATTTCTATATGTTTGGGCTATCATCGATTTGATTATCAAATTTGAGTCAGCTAAAAAAATCTCACAGAGCAACAAATTTGCAAAACGTTTTTCTTATGATGAAAAAATAATTCTCCTTCTCATAAAGTATAGATGTATTCAGATATTTTATGAATCAGATTAAAGCAACGTTACATTCTTTAACTGAAAGGATAAGATATTTTTGATTTATAAAAAGAAAGCGATAATTTCTTGAACATTTTTTCGGTAGAATTTTAAATAGTCTAGGTTGAATCAAATCAATTCCAGGTTTTTAAATTATATTACCAGTCATTTCCCGGTTCTTTCCCGGTCAATAAAATCCACGGCCGTTTTCCGATCTTTCCCGGTTTCCCGATCAAGTCGCCACCCTGTAAACTCATAAATTATCAGAAGAAAACAATGTGTTGCTGTAGGACACTCGGCAGATTGTAATAAACCGTGTCTCGCACGAGCTGGTTGCTTTGCTGGATTGATACACTGTTAAAAAAGCGGAGTTAAAATCAACTTCAAAGCATACACTATGAAAGTCCCAGCATTCTGAGTAAACGGCTAGCGGAGTAGTAGAAGACGAGTTAAAATGTAACTCTTGGAAGAGAACTCCACATTATGATGTGGCAAAAAACACCGAAGAGAGAGTTTGTAGGTTTTCTGCAAATTATTTATATTCAATATGAATGCACTCCAAAACCTTTTACTAACTCTATTTCACTCTGGAGTAAAATATGCGGAGTTGAATGTAATTGACACTAAGTCGATTTTATACTCTGAAAAATTGTACTCTCAACTCCGCTAGCCATTTGCTCCGCAAATTTTTAACAGTGTATAGAGATCTCTAAGAGAATTCTGTCGTTTTTCTGACAAGCCTATTATAAATAAAAAAAAAACTGTTTCGAATTTTTCGGGCATTTTAGAACTTCCGAACCCGATCCTGTAAGACCTCCGCTTTTTTCAGTTTCCTCTTTTGCGCTTTTTAATTATCAACTGTTCAAACCTGTGAGAGGTTTTTATCTTATTTGCATTGAAAGATTTCTGAAATTTCTAAAAATATTATTCGGAATGATTCATCGGCTCTCGCTCACCAGAAGCAATGGTTGATTCTGACGACAATATTTTTATTATGGAGGTGGTTTCAGCTTCGACAACTAGTTTGAAAGTAAAAGCAAACAACAAGTTTCTTTGCAGCAAGATGCCGTGATTGCTACTAAACAGTTTACACAAGTAGCAATAGCAATTGAAAACTGAAAAAATGAAAGTAGCCATTCTTGCACTCAATTTATTATCCAAGAAATAGATATAGTGAAGGTTACAAGTTTTGATCATCGACGAAATGGGCATAATCGAAGCCTCAGTAATACTGCCAAGATTTGCGTCGAAATATCGCGTCATGTTTATGATGCATGTTTAGTATTTCGGAACTTTCAAAGGGGTCGGTCACATTGAATAACTATTCAAATATATTGGAAGTTTAGAATTGGCTGGAAACTTGGAGACCAGAAGACTGCTTCAAAGAACTTCAAAGTAAGAAGGAATAGTTAATTTGCTTGACATGGAGCTTTCATGATTTCATCTAATATAACCTCATTACACAGATGAGTTAGTTATCCAGTAAAAAGTGGATTTCTATGTAACTACACTAGGGTGGTCCAAAATTTTTTTTTTCGAATTTTTATGCAGAATGCCCGAAATTTTGTTTGAATCCACAAAGAAATTAACGCATTTTATTAATATTATTAAAAAAATAATATTTAGAGAGGCGCAAGCCCCATAAAATTTAACACGTATTTTCCAAAAGACAAAAATAAGTTTTTGTAAATTTTATTCAGAATTCTCACTATTAGGTGAATCGAGTTCGAATTTACCATTTCTCTTCACAATCAGTCACAGAATTCAAATAATATACTACTTCTCAAATATCACCCCCGTAAGTCTGTTAGAAAGTCAAGGTTTTTTCTGAATTTTTTATCTTATTTTCAACGTTTCAGTTGAAGCGAGGTAATAATCAATTGAAATTAACAAAAATACTTGTTGAAACAATTTGTTATAATTATAACAATATTCTTTTAGAATAATGCAACGAAGTTGCGGTTTTTTCTGAAATTTTCAACTTTTTGTCAATTTTTCACTTGAAGTAAGTAATTATTCAATTTAGTATGGCAAGAATAATTGATTAAACAAATTGTAAATGTTTATAGCTATCTCCTTCTAGATTAATACTACATAGTTAAGGTTTTTTCTGAAATTTTTGAATCTTTAGCACTTTTGAATTAAATTGAAGTAATAATTAATTCGTGTTAAGAAAATTATTATTTAAACAATTTATTATCATTGCTAATAATATTTTCTTTGCTAAATGATAGAAACTTGCGGTTTTTTCTTAAATTTTTAATTTTTGCCTGATTTTTACTTGAAGTGAGGTAATATTTAATTTAATCCGACGAAAATAAGTTTTTAAACAAATTATTATTGTTCATGGCTTTCTTCTCTTAGATTAGTGCTAAAAAGTTGTGGTTTTTTCTAAACTCTTAAGCTTTTTGTCTAATTTTCACTCAGTGGGGTAGTAATTATTGCGAGTTAACAAACATGCTTATTTATACACTTTATTATTGTTTATAACCATTTTCTCTTAGATAAGTGGTAGAAAGTTGTGGTTTTTCCTGAAATGTTCAACTTTGCACTGAATGGAATTTGAATGAAATTCAAATAGATTGAAGTGATTTAATTGTTAGTTGAATTAGGTTGTTTTTCATTTAAAATAAATTTTTCTTTTTGAGATAACAACCATTATATTCTTGATTGAAAATCTATATTTTTAGGTCGAAAATTCAACTCTTTGGTTGAAAGTTGAACTACTTTCTTCAAAATCCAATTTTTTCGTTGAAGATCCATAATTTTAGTTGTAAATTCGAAATTCAGAATTCACTGAATGAATTCACCTTTTTTGTTAAAATTTTTTTTTTTTGAACATTGGGAAAAGAGCAAGGAAAATCTACTCAAAACAATACAATACTACTCAAAATATGATTCTCTCCAATGTTTATTTATTATTCGTTCACAACTAAAGAGGTACAGCAAAGGTAAACATTTCAGAAAAAACAATAATAATTTGTATAAGCAATTATTCTTTCAACATGAAATAATTATTACTTTAATCTAATTGAAAAGTGATAAAAAGTTAAAAATTTCAGGAACAAACCGCAACTATGTAGTATTATTTTAGGAGAGAATAGCTATAAGCATTTACAGTTTGTTTAAACAATTATTCTTGCTAAACCAAATTACATAATTGCTTACTTCAAGTAAAAGTGGACAAAAAGTTGAAAAATTTCAGAAAACCCCGCAACTTTGTAGCATTATTCTAAGAGAATATTGATATAATTAATTAGAATTTTTTCCTATACATACTTTAGTTAACACTAATTGATTATTACCTTGCTTTTACTGATAAGTTGAAAATAGGTTGAAATATTTAGAAGAAACCTTGACTTTCGGACCTTTTTCTAAGAGAAAGTTGCTGAAAACAATAATTGTTTACACAATTCAAATAAACATCGAATTATCAGTAGAAAGTAGTGTTCCATGTATTTGAAACAATGTGCGTTAAAAATAAACACGAAAAAATCATAATTAGCACCAAAAACTCGAAAAACCCATTTTTTCACTTATGGGGATTTTCGGGACCCAATAAAACAGACTTATGAGGGTGATATTTAAGAAAAAATATTTTATCCGAATTCTGTGACTAATTGTGAAGAGAAATGGTGAATTTCGAACTCGATTCTCCAAATATTGAGAATTCTAAATAAAATTTACAAAAACGTCTTTTTTTCTCATGAGAAATACGTGTTAAACTTTATGGGGCGTTTCGCATAAAAATTCGAGAAAAGATTTTTCTAATGCATTCTTGGACCACCCTACTCTACACAATTCTTACAGGAGTACAATATTAGAAGGAAAGTCGGGCACATGAAATAAGTCAACATGCAATTTTTTCACAGCGAACGCTTCGATTGTATCTTAGTTCAGAAGGCAGTAATCGCAATTTCAGATTAATGAAGAAATCTTTTCTGGAAGAAAGAATAAGGTTATTTTGAAGATGTGAAAGTTCTCTACAAAGTTTCTTCTGACATTCAAAAGATTCAGATTCGACAGATAATGACATTTGAAAATGCTTTGGAACTGCTCAGTTGTTCTTGGAATTGGGAACCCTTCCAACAGAACGAAGATCACAAGAACGAGAAGATAAAAAAACTGGTAAGAGTTCGCGAAGATGGCTGGAGGATGTTATATCAAAACTAGTAGTTAAAAACAGTTTTAGGTATCCCACGGGATTGGGTCCTAAAAGAATTTTTCATCGCAATACGAAAACTTACGGTTACCTCGTATTCTGAAATTGTATCATCGATGACCTTAGTCAAAAGACATCAAATCTAGTGCAAATTCTAAATAAAAGTAAGGAAAAAAACAATATGATTTGGAATAAAATATGCCATTTTAGAAGTTTTTAACCTTTGCTTGAATTACAAGACTATAAAACCAAAGATTGTGAAATCTTGTAAATTGAAATATCTTTTCAGATTTCTAAATCAGTAGAAAATCTCAAGAATAGCGTACAATACATCGCGGGGAAGTATTCAATGATGCAAAAGCTTTAAAGGGGAAGCAACGATTTGAGAAAGAGGATATCCTATATGGTGGAATGCTTTTATGGTGAACTGACTTAGATCTAAAATAAACAAATCAAGAGTACCTTAAATATTCAAGTGTTCGCACCTCCAATAATAGCTTTTCCGCAATTAATTTAAATATAACGAGTCACTAAGGAAGGGTAATAATGAGGGCAGATTAGAGTTAATTATGCCCCCTATTCAGAACTGATTGTAAGAGGCTTAGACGAGAGTGATTGAGAATCTACTCAAGTAGATAGTGGAAAGGTTTCTCTTCTGAGGATAAACTGAAGACTTAAAACAGATGCGATTGATAGAAATTGTATAGGTAGAATTTATATATCTTAAAATTCTAAATAAGATTGTTATAAAATCGATCAAACAGATCTTCGAACTGTTCACAGCCAAAAACAATCATCAAAATGTATTATTTTTTATTTTGAATGTTTTCAAGAAAAAATGTCTGAGTACCTTTTTAAAATCTCTCTTTGGAGAAAAGGTCACCCTTTGATGGAAAATTGCAGCCAAAATAACTTTTATTGCTAAACCGTAATAAAATATAATACAGGAACACCCGAATCGAGTATTTTGAAATGGGACAAAGTACCAGAAATTCTTCCACATTACATTTTTTGAATTGCTTCTTTCAGATCCTGGAGACTGAAAAAGTTTGAAAAGATGCATTTCACATGACACCTTTCAAATAGAACTGTCCATATTTGATGGAACTGAAGTTTGCAACGTTTAGGGTAAACGAAGAATCCAAGATATTCTTACCTGAAATTTGTTGTACGGATTTAGTAGATTTAAATACCAAATAGCTGTGAAAAAAGTTTCAACCCACCTAGCTGCCAGGGAAAGCAGTCAACTTCGACCCCTAAGTGTCAAAAATCTATTGAAAATTCTAAAATGTTTCCAAAGCATCTTTCCTAAATCTTATACATGGATTTTGTAGATTTTGTAACCTAATATTTCAAACATGGATTTTGTAGATTTTGATGGTAAAAAACTGGAAAAAAATATTTCACAAACCTAGCGATCGGGGAAAATAGTCAATAATTAGGGGTTGAAAATGGCTTCTTTCCTCAGCAGTTAGGGGCATAAAAATTCTCTCCGGCAGATAAGCGGATGAAAATTTTTTTGCAGTTGTTTACTATCAAAATCTACAAAATCCATGCTTAAGATTTGAGGTAACAAGCGTTGGACACGTTTCAGAATTTTTTTTTTCCGATTTTCGATATTTTTGAGGGTAAAAAATGCCAGCCTTCCCCGGCAGATAAGGGTATGAAACTTTTTTTATAGTTATTTACTATCAAGATCAACAAAATCCATGTTTAAGATTTGAGGTAAGAAAAATTCAACACGTTTTAGAATTTTTTCCCGATTTTCGATATTTTCGGGGGTAAAAAATAAGAGCCTTCCCAGGCCATGATTCGTATTTTTGTAAATTTTAAAATGTATTTTCTACGCTAGCACTGCGATGGGTAAAATGAATGCGTCAAGATATATTTCATTTGCAATGAAATATTTAAAAATTTGATCAACAAAAGAGACTTATTCATTGACACAAGAGATAATATTCAACAAAAGAGTTGAGCTCAATTTTCAACTAAATGGACGAACATGAAAAAAACAGTTGCATTTTCAACCAAATCGTTGAATTTTGAAGTTAAAGAAGGTAATTTTTTAAAGATTTTTGAATTTTTAGTTCATTTTGTATCAAATAGCTACAGTTTTCACGGAAAATATTGAAGTTGATATTTCATCCGCCGCAACATCCGAAATTTAAAATGAAAATCCGTTTCAAAATGTTTTCAGAAAAATATGCCTTTTTGGCTTTGAAATTTAGAACAATATGGTTGCCATTTTTTTATTTCTTAGCTGAATAATCTTATCTAGTTGAAGATGTAACTCTCCAGCGTGAAAATCGTCCATTTTTGATTTCAAAATTAATCTTTTCATATTCAAAAGTTTGGTTAAAAATGAGGCTTTCTGGTGAAGGGGTCAATTATTATGTTGGAAATGTTCCTTTTCCAATAGAATTCAACTGTGTTTGATTCGATATCGAAACATTTTTTTGTTTGAAATAAGAACAATTATATTATATTCTCATCATAATGAGGAGGTACTGGTTTTACGTGTAAATTGACTTTCGCGGAATTTATGAAATCTCCACGTTTTGAGACCCCCTGATTCCGAAAAAGTAGTTTTTACGTTGG
>WSXT02231678.1:0-16212 GCA_011762715.2 Neuroterus valhalla | reverse complement strand
TAATTTGATGTAATTTATTCTTTTCCCTTGTACGAGGTTACAGAATCTTGAACGTTTTTGAATAAAATTTTTTTTCGGAATGTTATAATTCAGAGGCTTATTCAGAAATGTTCATATTTAACAGATACTGATTAAATCTTATTCAATTTTAAATTGAAAGACTTTGAATGCGTAATCAATGTCTATTTTTAAACTCCCAATTTCTCCCAATTTGAAATTGTCATTTTTTTATAAAATTTTAATCTGCAACTATTGAATATTGAGAGATAATAACTTGAAATTATTCAATACTCCATAATTACATGATTAATCTAAAATGTTCTGCTTTGTACAATTTTTTATTATAATTTCTTCAATATTAATTGAAGGTAATATTCTCAAATTTCTAAACGCTTTGAGCTTTGGGCATTGGGTTACAGTGCAAATGTGATTTTAAGGAAATCATGCAAAATTGCGTGATAATATCGCTTACATATGGCTGAAATTTACCACATTAATCACGTGTATTTTTATGTCCACTGATTTATGTGGTAATATTACACTCTTCTGGTAAAATTCCTGAAAATATTGTAATATGGTACTGCAATCACTGCGATTTCACATTGAACTTGTAGAATTAACACATTAATCACGGTGAAACATTTGCAAATCGACTTGTAATTTTCAACTACTTTTTTTACAGTGTATTCTTGATAGCGTCGCAAGTCTTTCACAACTTTTTATTGTGCATCGATTCTCTTACGGGCTTCAGTAGCCTTTTTTCATCCTTAAGTGCTGGCAGTCTCAAAAGAATGTGTCATCTATACTGCACGAGCTTCCATAAATATATTTATGAATAGAATTTTAATGGCATTCTCATTTGGAGTGTCAGTTGGTCGTTATGGAATCGGTCTATGCATCTACAAAAAATGGGGCACCTGTTGCAGAAGCATTGAAAGTATATCATTCAATTCAGCAGAATGTGAAAAATATCAAAGTCAGAGGTTCTTCAACCTCCTCAAGCCCAGCGTAAACTGTACGTGATCTCTATCAAAATAGACTTCTGATACATACAACAATCTTTTTGAAATCATTCACATTATAGAAATGTATCCCTCATTCTGAAAGGATGGGAGAAGTTGTATAAATCTCAAAAATTGTGGAAGGAAAATCGTTGGTTGGAATCTAGTCATTACTCGAGCGTGCTAACTAGCGTATGAGTACTGAGAAGGTTCCTTTTTTATTATTTTTAAGAGAGCATATATGCGTGAGTATTCGCGTAATCTCTCTTTCTGCCTCTGAAGTACAAACCGTTCTTGTGAAGCTTGTTAGCCTCGTTAGCACGTATAATTTCATTAAAACTCAGCTTTCTTCATGAGAGAGTTGACAACTTGGTGCGTGTAGACACACCCTGTGTTAATGTCAATGCTGCTCAAGTTAATACGATTAAAACTCGTGTTTCTCTCGTTTTTAGACCGAGAATAACTACAGACTACAAATATCGTGACTCAACTAGCACGAGACTAGGCACAATCTTGAAATTACAACCTTGTTTCTCCCTGAATGTCAATTCACTCCGTTATTAGTCTCTTTAGAACCCTTGAAATATTATATAGGTGACGCGCTCCGAAGGAAGGGACCTAAGAGCGAAAACGCTGATTTTAGAGGAGAAGGGAAAGAAAAGGTGAAAGCCGGACGGGCTTCAGCTGGAACGGCTGTTTTTAAATTGCAATCGCTCAAAAAATACTCGACAAAAAAATTTTTTGTTCAAGAATAATTAAAAAGCAAACCTTCATTAATATGAAACGACCATAATCCTGAACTCGATTTTTTGCTCTTAGGTCCCTTCCTTCGAAGCGCGTCATATAGATAGATAAACGTTTATTCTTCAGTCTATTGGCCTTGAAAAATTGACTTGTCTACACCACCATGTTTCACAAAAATTTTTACATCAAATACTTAACTCTAACATCCGTTTTACTTTCTACAATATCATCCATCCATACCTTATTACTATTTACATTATTTACATCTTTCTTCCTCCTCCTTCCTTCTATTCTCCTCCATCTTGACCAATACCCCCTTCGCCCTTGCAATCGCCCTTTTCCCCCCTTTTTCATGCTGTATTAATTCCATGCTAATTCCACTTCTCTCCAACTCCTCGCATTCTTCCAACCAGTGTTCAACCTTCGCATACTTCTTTCCACAGAACTCGCACATCCTCTTCTCCTGCGGAAGCCAGAACCTGTTAGCGCCCTCCATGCTTCCACATCTCATTCTCGCTATTATTCCCTGGCTTCTTTTCTCACACAAATATCGCGCTCTCTCCATTGGCATAATCCACCCATACCCTCATTATACCTTGACTCTCTTATCCCCTCCTCCCTGTCTGTCTTCTCTCTCCATGCCGTTCCTCTTAACCATCTCATATACCTTCCTTTCCACCTCGTGACTTCTTCTCACTCCATCCTCGTGCAGACCATTTTTTCGAAAATACCTTTCTTTCTCATTCTCCATCTTCCCCTCTCCTCTCCTCTTCTCTTCTCCATCAGTCCACCAACACACCCTCGCCAGCCTACTTCCCCCTTCTTCCATTAATTTCTCCTTATACTTACATGCCCGGATACCTGTGAAAATCCCCAAACTTGTTCTTCCTGTCTCCCGTCTCACAATAGATCTAGGTTACTTCTACCCAACCCCCGTGTCCATCTGATATACGTTTCTCGAACCCTACGTACCTCCTCGCTTTCCATACACCCCCACACATCTACTCTATACAGTAGCACGCTCATAATAAGGGAGTCAAGGAGCTTCATTCTCCTCTCAAAGGCATCTGCAAACAAGATTTTTCACAATCCCCTCACCTGCCTCATCACAACATTTGCCCTCCTTACCCTCTCCTTTATATGCTCATTCACTCCTCCATTCCCCGGAAATAAGAACCTCAGGTACACGAACTCTTTCACCTCCTGCACCACCGTCCCTTTACATTTCTTATCCCCTCTCTTATCTCTTCCCCTTCTTTTCCTGAACACCATAACCTTGGACTTTTCTGCATTTAACTCCAACCGACTCTTATCCCAGCAACACTATGTCATCTGCATACGCAAGTCACCAAATTCTAACCTTCCCGACACCCCCCCCCCCTCCCAACTACTCTTTCCTCTAGCTTTCTCTCCATGTCAGCGAATAAGTTCGTGAAAAGCGTTGCGCTTTCGTCTCTTGTATACACCTCTCTTACCCTTTCGATCAGACCTTTCTCTACTCCCTTCTCCTCCACTGTCTGCGATAACCTCCCGCGATCCACCGATGGGAAAGCACCTTTTAGATCTACGAAAAACGCGTACACTTTTGATCCCTTCTTTACTTTTTCTCTATCCACCGAGTGCTGCAAAATATAAATATTGTCTATAATGCTCCTACCTGCTCTGGATCCCGCCTGAGTGGCCGGCAATATGCCTTCCCCCTCGACACCCTTCCGCAGCCTCTCCGCTAACACTTTTGCATACACTTTGTACGCCGTGTTCATCAATGTGATTCCTCTAATATTTCCCTGCCCATCTCTATCCACCTTCTTATACAGTGGCACTATCAGCCCCTCCCGCCACTCTCTTGGAAATCCCTCACCCCTCCATACCTTCTCAACTACCTTTTTTGGCCTATCTCTAACAGCTGGTGTGCTAAAAACCCACGCTTCGTTCTGAACACCGTCCAAGCCTGCTGCCTTCGACCTTCTTAGTTTCTCATTTGCAACTCTATTTCCTCGTCACTTAAGTTTGACTCTCCCTCCTCTCTTGTTCTTCTACTTCCCTCATCTATCTTTCGTTCGTCTCAGTCCTGAAATGAGTCTTTGAAGAACTCCCTCCAATCCTCACTGCCGATCTTCTCACGTATCCATTCCTTGGGCTTTCTAAACCTATTTATTATATTCCACACGTCCCCCTTGATCTTAACACTCCTCAGCTTCTCTTCCAGCTCCTTTTCTCTCCCTCGCTCTTCTCCTTTACACCTTTCCTTTACAACCTTCTCACCCTTCTCTGCATTTTTTTACATTCCCTATCCCACAACGGTTTTACCATTCCCTTCTTCTTCTTTCTGAATCTTTTCTTTTTCATACACCCTGTCGCCTTCACTTTTAGATCTCCCCGTATCTCTTCCACCGACTCTCCTTTAAAAGTCACTTCCCCTAGCTGCTCCTGGTACTTTTCTATAGCCTCCCCCGTCTATATCTCCCTCTCACCAATTAGCACTTCTTCTCCTCCCTGCCTTTCACAGCCCTCCTCCGCCATCTAGTCTCTCAAAATCTCCCCCTCCTTATTCATACGCGTATCCTTCGATCTCTTTTCCGAACTTTCCCCATCCCTGTGGAGACTCCCTTCCCTCCCCATTCTCGCATTCAAATGCCCCCCTAATGCCACCATTCCCTCCTCTATCTCGCCTTTAACATCCTCCACCCTTCATTTGATCCTGTCCATCGCATCTCTATTGTATACAGTCACAAACTTGCACGTCATTCCTCCTATCTTTAGGGACTTCATTTGCACCCCTTAACCCTTAGAACTCTTAAAACATTAGTGAGACTTGATGTTATGTCTTGTTTATTCCAGAATCCTTTCTTACAGCTGATCAAGGTAACAATATCTGAAAGTTTCCCGTTTAAAAGTTCAGAACTACTACTATTTTAGTCCCAATTTCTGTCTTTTCACTTAGTTACAAAGTTTCGAAGGTATCTTTCGTAGAATGAAAAATCATAAATCACAATTCTTAAGCCATATTACAGAAACTTTTTCCCATTGTGGTTCAATTACTAGGGCGTAGTTTGGTTACAAAGTTAGAATATCCTGAAGAATAAATTGTACATCAGGGAAAATGAGGGAGAAAACAAAAGATGTTGAAAAGGGAGAACTTGAAATTAGCGGCAAGTTGTGGTTTGCTGAAAGTTCTTCCTGAATCGTGATAAGGCGCAGAAGCTTCCTTTGTGATCGCCACTTATACTGCTTTATCCTCATTCCTGACAAAACTTTTCAAGCTTACGTCCGTAATTTATTTATTCCTCAATTATTTTCAGTCCCACTTTATTATTTCTGGCAAACTCAACACTCTCGGTAGATTGTCTCGCACTCTTTTCTCGCCGTGACTCAACCGTCTTTTAAAGTTTTCTCCTGCGACTTCCGAGTTTCTGCACCCTTCCTGCATAGTCAAATATAAGTTTTGAAGTTCTTCACGTTCTGCATATATATTAGGGGGAAGATGGAAATGCGAATTGTTCAGTTACGGAAAATGTATGGTATATAGTAATTTATATATTGGATCGTAAAAGTTGATTGTAGGTAAAAGTAATACTTAATATCAAGGATAAGATTGACATTTATAGCGGCGTAGTTCCCTCTCTTAGTGACAGAGATGGCCATCGTGAATTATAGAATAAGGTAAATGAGTAAGGATAAATATTGGTTCCTCACTGTCTTCCTCCTTTGCAGTAGTCGTTCCAGATGGTAGACGACACATCGTGATGATACTACCCATTCCTGTAGAGAATATTGCTCTTGAGTAAATAACATAGCTCAATAGGGTGATCCAAATTTGCATTAGAAATTTTTTTTCGAATTTTTATTCAAAACGCCCAGATATTAGTTCAAATCCACCAAAAAACGCATTTTTTTGTTTTAAAAAAAAATAATATTTAGAGGTGGCGCAAGCCCCATGAAGTTTAACACGTATTTCCCCTAAGAAAAAAATACGTTTTTGTAGATTTTATTCCAAATTCTCAATATTAGATAATTCAGGTTCGCAATTCATCATTTTCCTTCACAATTAGTCACAAAATGCGAATAAATTATTACTTTTCGAATATCACCCCCATCAGTTTGTTTTATAGGGTCCCGAAAAACCACCATAAGTAAAAAAATGTGTTTTTCGACTTTTTGGCGCTAATTATTATTTTTTTGCAGTTTTTTAACGCAGATTGTTTCAAATACACGAAATATTACTTTGTACTATCAATCAGATATTTATTTAAATTGTTTAAACAATTTATTATTGTTTTTAACAACTTCCTCTTAGAAAAGAGTTAAAAGGTCAAGGTTTTTCCTGAATTTTTCACTATATTTTCAATGTTCCAGTTAAAGCGAGGTAATAATCAATTAAAGTTACAAAAATAACCACTTAAACAATTTTTTATTGATTATAACAATATTCTCCTAGAATAATGCTACAGAGTTGCTGTTTTTTCTAAAATCTCCAAATTTTCGTCTACTTTTCACTTGAAATAAGCAATTATTTAATTCAATTTAGCAGAAATAATTGTTCAAACAAATTGTAAATGTTTATAGATATCTTCTTCTAAATTAACACTACATAGTTGCGGTTTTCCCTTAAATTTTTAGCTTTTTATCACTTTTAATTGTATCAAAGTGATAATTAATTCATATTAAAAAAAAATTATTTAAACAATTTATCATCGTTTCTAATAATATTTTCTTTGCCTAATGATAGAAACTTGCGGTTTTTTCTGGAATTTTTAATTTTTGGTCCACTTTTCACTTGAATTAAGTAAATTATTTTATTTTATTTGGAAAAAATAATGGTTTAAACAAATTCTAAATATTTATAGATATCTCCTTTTAGATTATTATTTCATAGTTGCGGTTTTTTCCCGAAATTTTTAACATTTTATCACTTTCCAATTAGATAAAAGTAATAATTAATTTATGTTAAAAAAATCATTGTTTCAACAATTTATTATCATTGCTATTAATATTTTCTTTATTTTATGATAGAAACTTGCGATTTTTCCTGAAATTTTCAACTTTTTGCCCACTTTTCACTTGGAGTGACTTGATATTTTATTTTATTTAACAAAGGTAATTGTTTGAACAAATTATTATTGTTTATGGATATCTTCTCTTAGATTAGTGCTAAAAATTTGCGGTTTCTTCTGAAATGTTTAACTTTGCTTTACCTTTTTAGTTGTGAACAAATAATGAATAAACATTAGAGAGAATCATATTTCAAATAGAATTGTATTTTTTCATGTAAATTATTTTTGTTCTCTTCCCAACCAAAGAGTTGAATTTTCGACCTAAGAATTTAAATTTTTGATCAAAAATATAATGTTTGATATTTCAAAAAAAAAGTTATTTTGAATAAAAAACAATCTAATTTAACCAACGATTAAAACAATTCAATCTAATTGAATTTCATTCAAATTCCATTCAGTGCAAAGTAAAACATATGAGAAGAATTCACAACTCTCTAGCAGTTATCTAAGAGAAAATGGTTGTAAACAATAATAAATTGTTTAAAAAAGCATGTCTGTTACTCGCAATAATTATTACCTCACTAAGTGAAAAGTGGACAAAAAGCTGAAGAGTTTAGAAAAAACCGCAACTTTTCAGCACTAATCTAGAAAAAAAGCCATGAACAATAATAATGTGTTTAAACAATTATTTTTGGTTAATTAAATAAAATATCAAGTCATTTCAAGTGGAAAGTGGGCGAAAAATTGAAAATTTCATAAAAAACCGCGAGTTCCTATCATTAGGCAAAGAAAATATTATTGTCAATGATGAAAAATTGTTCAAACCATTTTTTTATCATGAATTAATTATTACTTTAGTCTGATTGAAAAGTGATTACAAGTTAAAAATTTCAGGAAAAAACCAGAACTATGCAATATTGATCTAGGACAAGATAGCTATAAACATCTACAATTTGTTTAAACAATTATTTCTGCTAAATTAAAATAAATGATTACTTATTTTAGGTGAAAAGTGGACAAGCAGTTGAAAATTTCAGAAAAAAACCGCAACTCTGTTACATTATTTTAACAGAATACTGTTATAATTAATAACAAATTATTTTTTGCTCTTCAGAATTGAATTACCAGAGTATTTTCCTACTTGAATTTAAAGTCAGGGGTTTCTTACCTCGAAAATGAATTGCAAGATTCAAATTCGAAGTTGAGGATTTTTTGGCTTATCGGAATTGAAATACCAGATTAAAATAGGAAGCCTTGCTTCAACTGAAACGTCAAAAGTAATTTGAAACATTCAGAAAAACCCTTGACTTTCTAACCCTTTCCTGAGAGAAAGTTGCTAAAACCATAATGAATTGTTTAAACAATTTAAACAAACATCTAATTATCAGTATAAAGTAGTATTTCTTGTATTTGAAACAATCTGCGTAAAAACCCCGCAAAAAATCATAATTAACGCCAAAAACTTAAAAAAAACCATTTTTCCACTTATGGGTATTTTCTGAGACCCTATAAAACAGACGTATAGGGGTATATTTGAAAAGTAATATTCTATTCGCATTTTGTGACTAATTGTGAAGAGAAATGGTGAATTTCGAACTCGATTCACCTAATATTGAGAATCCTGAATCAAATTTACAAAAACGTTTTTTTTTTCTTATGGGAAATACGTGTTTAGGTTCATGGGGCTTCACTCTCTCTAAGTATTATTTTTTCGAAAAAAAATGCGTTTGTTTTTTTGTGGATTCGAACAAATTTCTCGGTGTTTTGAATAAAAATTCGAAAAAAAATTTTTTGCACCACCCTAGTCAAGAAGCATGGAAAACATCATTCAATTTCTGTGGCCCTAATTGCAGCCACGTTCCGTTTTCTTCAAGTCTTTCCACAATTAAAAAAAATTGATGCATTTGGTTGGCCCGGTAGAAAAAATCTCAGAGTTTTTATGAGCAAATATAATAAAGCAGTATCAATAACATAAATTTTACCTAATCCCAATGATTTAGGTTGAAATTCACTCCTGCGGAGAAATTGGGAACTCATTTATTTGATACTACAATCTGTTATTATATTGTGTAATAACTACTACTTGTCATGAAAAGATGCTTATTTTTATAAGAGAGATAATTTCTCTACCTGCTGAGTATTAAGTTCTTGTTCGAACCGTAATTTAGGATACATGGAGTCATAAACAACAAATTTAATGTCTCATTAAGACATATATGACTGAGCTTACTAGGCTTTCGGAACAATTTTAAGATCCCTGATCGGGGGGTAACGATTTTATGGCTCAATAAAAGTGGCTGTAACAGAGACTGTGTATGGGGTATGTACCACTGTGAGAGCAGAGGAGGCAAATTGAACACGTGACATTCTCGAGTAACAGCAGAAACATCGATTTCTTGTAACCGTAGAAAGCGTAGAAAACTTACATATGCAATACCCAATAAAAATGCATCAGGAACGGTGGGGTAGTAACCATTCTGGCGAATGCAAAATAAATTTACCTACCAGATAAACATTTCCATTTTCAATTTATCGTTCGATTTTACATGAAATCCAAGTACTACTACAACTGCTACAACCACCTACTTCTTATTTGTTGCAATTACAATACGCTATTGTTGAACAAATTTATTGATAGCATTTTTAGAAAATTTTCTTTGATTCTGTAAATCTAGTACATAAATAATCATACTTACTTGATGTGTAGCTTGTCTTCAGCTGTCAGACATATTTCTTGAGAAATTGACTGTTTTCTTAACTGCATTCCATGACCCATTACTCTCCTTTTCGTGGTCGAGATTATAACTAATGCCAATATAAAGTCAGGGGGTAACATTGTCGACACAATAATCCAGACAAAAGGCAAGGACAATGGAACAAAGCTGTGGAAGACGATAAAGTCGTCCGAATAGGGGACGTTCGACGCTCTCCTTCTGCTGAAAACTAATCTCTTTCCCAGTCATTCATTCACATTTGGTCTCCTCTCTTTCGGTCTGTTCCTCAATTTTCATTGTTTCATGGATGAGGAATTTCAATTTCTTTCAAATGCGTCTACATTTTGCAAAATTTGATTTACCTTTATTCTCGTCTAACACCATTGACAAGGAAAATAATAATTTTCTTATCAGTTACTTGAACCAGTAAAAGAATTTCCACCAGGCCAGAGAAGTCAGCGCAGCCTACCAAGGCAAAATGAAAAATGGATCACGTCATATTTTTTTGCTCTTTTCTTGCTCTTTTTTTGCTATTTTTATCTAAAAAAGAAATTTGTTTGTTCTTCAAACTTCTTAGAAAAAGGTAGCTGCGCTAGCTTGGCAGCAAGTCAGCGCAGCCACCTGTAAATGCACATACTTTACTTTTTATAATTATACCCCTTTTATAATTAATGCCAGAAAATACCCTTATACTTATATGTCATGGCATAACTCACTATGACATACACTCATCGAAAATTAGGCGGTGAATTTTTTGTTTTTTGACTAGATGATTTCTTACACTGCTGCTCCTCGACCTTGAATCACCAGATTTTTTTATTACTCGAAGGCGGATTCGAGGATTTTTTCGCTCCCCGAAATTGAATAACCAGATTCCAGTTCGAAGTAGGGAATTTTTTCGCTCCTCGAAATTGAATTACCAGATTATTTTCCTACTTAAATTCAAAGTCAGGGGTTTTCTCACCTCGAAATTGAATTACCAGATTCGAATTCGAAGTAGGGAATTTTTCGCTCCTCGAAATTAAATAACCAGATTCAAATTCAAAGTAGGGAATTTTTTCGCTCCTCGAAATTGAATTACCAGAGTATTTTTCTACTTAAACTCGAAGTCAGGGGTTTTTCACCTCGAAAATGAATTACCAGATTCAAATTCGAAGTCGGGAATTTTTTCGCTCCTCGGAATTAAAATACCAGATAAAAATTCGAAGTGAGGATTTTTCGCTCCTCGGAATTGAAATACAAGATAAAAATTCGGAATCGAGGATTTTTTCGCTCCTCGGAATTGAATAACCAGATTCAAATTCGAAGAATGGAATTTTTGCTCCTCGAAATTGAATTACCAGAGTATTTTCCTACTTAAATTCGAATTCAGGGGTTTTTATCCTCGAAAATGAATTTCCAGATTCAAATTCGAAGTCGAGGATTTTTTCGCTCCTCGGAATTGAAATACCAGATTAAAATTCGAAGTAGGGAATTTTTTTGCTCCTCGAAATTAAATAACCAGATTCAAATTCGAAGTAGGGAATTTTTTCGCTCCTCGAAATTGAATTACCAGAGTATTTTTCTACTTAAACTCGAAGTCAGGGGTTTTTTACCTCGAAAATGAATTACCAGATTCAAATTCGAAGTCGGGGATTTTTTCGCTTCTCAGAATTAAAATACCAGATAAAAATTCGAAGTCACGATTTTTTCGCACCTCGGAATTGAGTAACCAGATTCAAATTCGAAATAGGGAATTTTTTTGCTACTCGGAATTGAATAACCAGATTCAAATTCAAAGTAGGGAATTTTTTTGCTCCTCGAAATTGAATTACCAGAGTATTTTTCTACTTAAATTCGAAGTCAGGGGTTTTTTTGCTCCTCAAAATAAAATTAGCACATTCAAATTCAAAGTCGAGGATTCTTTCGCTCCTCGGAATCGAATTTCCAGATTAAAATTGGGAGTCAAGGATTTATTCGCTCCTCGAAATTGTATTAGTAGAGATTCAAAATCGAAGTCGGGGATTTTTTCGCTCCTCGAAATTGAATAACCAGATTCAAACCCAAAGTCAGGGATTTTCCGGCTCCTTAAAATTGAATAACCAGATTCGAATTCGAAGTCGGGGATTTTTTCGCTCCTCGAAATCGAATTACCAGATTACTTTCCTACTCTAATTTGAAGTTGGTTTTTTTCACTTGGGGATAGTTTTTGGGCACTCGTTGAACTTTACACCGGAAAGTTATCATCTCTCCTGGTTCCTTTTTTGGAATATTATAATATCTGAAGAGCTTTCTATAGGAATCTGAAAGTTTCGCTTCATACATTTGAGGATAGGGGTAGTTTTTGATAAAGGTTGTAAGAGGGGTGGATTTTTGTGAGTGAATAATCAGCTTGAATTTCCGCTTCATTTTTACATTGTTTGAATATGTTTGCACACTTCTAGGCAGTTCTTTGTCACAAGGGGTTGGTATGTACAATTTAAGGGTAGTTTTTTGGCACTTGTTATATTGGCCATCCGAGAGCAAAAAAAAACAAAAAAGTTCCTGTAACGTGTTTTTCGATTAAAATGATTTTTCAACAGTTTTTACAGGTGGCTGCGCTGACTTGTTGACAAGCAAGCGCAGCCACCTTTTTCTCGGAAGATTGAAGAGCAAAAAATTTCTTTTTGAGCTTGAAAATAGCAAAAAAAGAGCAAAAAAATATGGCGTAATCCATTTTTTTCCTTGGCGGCTGCGCTGACTTGTCTGACCCTTTTCCCCCCGGCAACGAAAAATGAGGGAACTGAATAAAATCGATTTACTACGGCTGATAAAGTTGCTGTTAAACCGTTAAATAACCGTTGAACGTCCGGTAATTACGGTAGTGATTTAAATTTCGACTGTTAATCTCGAACATGGACCCCAGTGTATTGGTGTTCCTCTAATAAACTTTATTCGTAAATCAAGGCAGGGGTAACTGATTCCAATATAGGTAATTACGGATATACGCTGATTCCCGTAACGAGACTGGGAAATGCATCGAGATTCGATCGAAATATTGTGAGATCGCCTAGTTCGAAAGACTGAAAGCGTAATCGCAATATTGTTAATATCATCACAGCGACGCTAATAATGCCAATAACAGTGTGCTTTGAATGTCAATTATAGCAGATAATTTGATGAACTCTTGGTTCAAGTGGAAGTGGTAAGGTCGGTTAACTTTGAGTAAAGTCGGCCAATATGAGCTAGGATGGTGAAATATCAAGAGTTCAAGATGAAAGAGACAAGCATCTGTAACGTGCATTGTTCACTGTTCTCATAATTTTGCAAGGTTTCAATTCGTTTTTGGCTCTTGATGTGAATGTCTGATGTTAGTTTGCAGCCGAGTTATGGTTAAATTTTGCCACAAACCTTCTGGCGAAATAGAAGTGCTCAATGCTATGCTCTGTACACCATGCATGTATATAATTTGTACTCACATGTGCAGTATAGCGTACATATCGCTGTCCATATATTGAAGCCAGCGCTGCTTCCACTAATATCCCTGTAGCAAGGTGGGATTATTAATGTCGAATCGAGTCTAGTTCGTCTGGGATTCGATACTCGTCCTCCTAGGCTTTGACTGTGATTATTATCACACACATGGCTGGCATCCTTTTGCTGAACGAACATATGAATATATCTCTATAAAGCCCCGTTGCAGACTAATGGTCTCGTTATACCAAACTTTGATGAAAAGAGGCTTCCAAAGTGACCATGAGACTAGAACAGAATATATACAAATATGCGCAAGTTGAAAATAGAACTTTCTGGAGAGAAAACTACCAAAGCTATTTAAGTACCAGTGAAATTCGTTAGAACACGGAAAGAAATTTTCGACCGCTGCTGCATTGATAGTAGTAGGACAGCGCAACCAAGGCATGAAAGCAGCAGCAACACCAATTTTGGGATACGCTTTTGTCCCATAAGGTTAGTTTATCCGTTTCTAAGACGACAGTTGCCCCACACTGTGAACGCAGCGTTCTCTGACAGGGAGAACAATTGTGATAAACAGAAGGTGTATTGGAGTACTACAGTTTGGCGCAACGAAGTTACCTATAAGTGCCGCTTTTGTACCATATTTCTTTCTGTGAAGTCAAAACATTTGAGAAAAATTTATTCTTCAAACCTCGAGTATTCGTTGGATGACGAATTTCTGCACTTTCACGCATTTTGCTCCACTAGAAAGTCGGAACACGATTCACCGTCTAACCTTTTGAAACTTTTGCGTGAAAATGACTTATATACTGAGTTTTCCAACGTGGAGCTAGCATATCGTATACACGAAAAAAATATGTCCCGTAAAAAGTATAGAATTAGTCCAGGAGTCTAGGACGGGTACCATAATGTTGGAGATCTTGAAAGACTTTTGATAAAAGATTCTAAACTTTTCAATACTAAATGCAAAAGAGTCTTGTAATTTTCCATTATAGTATGGGAAAAATAGTTTTGTATTTACCAAACAAAATTTGAATAAGAAGCCGAATAAGAAGCTTGCGGATGTGCAGAGTCGACCATCAGCTCGCAGTTCGAAAGGTTCGAATTGAAGATGGCTCTTACCAGCAACATTAGGCTTGTCCTTTAACGCAAAAACCGATTAAGAATTATGCCTACATATGTATATGGTTCTACAAATTTTATGTCAAATAATACGATCTGGTTAAACTTCTCAGTTCATAAACTGCGTATTGTATTTTTGCCCACAAAAATATATGTTTCTCTTCTTGCTATAGTAGAAAAAGGTTTTCAATCTTCACGACAACCCAGATTTACCATTTTTAATTAAAACAAATCCACCTAAAAATTATAAAAGAAATGAAATTGAATTCTTTACCACGTCTAAGTACAGTTTTTTATAAGGTTATTATATTTATTTCCAAGGATTATTCAAAGAATTACTTTTTGAATCAAAGAAAAAAATATTCATCCGCAAATCTCAAAAAAAATTACACACAGTACAAGCCGATTAAAGTCAAAAAACTTTTATCATTCCGTAAATTTATAAGAGTAAAAAAGACAAAAATGAGTTCAAGATTTTCTTTTATAACTATCTATATAGATTAAATAGATTTTTGGGCTCCAAATTAACTAAGGAAAAAATGATGTTCCAAAAAAAGAGTTCAATTTTTAAACCGAAAGATGAATCTTGAAAAAATTAATTTTTAACAAAGTAGTTTAGCTTATAACCAATTTTTCGAGAAGTAGGAAAATTGATTTAAAAAATATTTTTCTCAATCTCATGCGGCACATTTCAGAAAACATATTTTGAACATTTTTTGAAAAAGAGTCTAGATGTGACGCATAAGATTGAGGGGAATATTTCTGATAAATCTTCCTACTTCTCGAAAAATGTTATTATTATCCCCGTATGTAAAAAAGTTTTCACTTCAACATCTCTCCATATTCTTATGTAACATGAGCTATAAGTTAAACTTCCATAAAAATAAAATAAATTTTCTACCAAGAAGATAAATGTCGTCTCGAAAAAGCCGAATTTTCAAAAAGATACATCAGTTCTCAATAAAGATGTTGTATTTTGAAGTCAATGAGACTAGTCATTTGAAGAACATTTGAATTTTCAACCCAAATATATGATTTTTCAATAAAAGAGTAGATTTTTAAACATAAATATGAATATATACCGGAATGTGGGAGTTCTAACTCGAAAATATGATTTTTCTATTAAGAAAGGTTTTTTATGTCAAATAGTTTAATATTTGGAAGTAGAATTCATTTTTTGAACTCGATTTTGAGGATTAGGTAAAATTTTTAAATGAATGCAATATTTTCTTTTATAACTAACAAAATGTATTTTTGGGCTCCAAATACAATCAACTTTTATGTGTATGTTTAAAGTTGTTACAGTGAAAAATATTCAATATCTTTTTCTATAACTAACTAAAATATAATGGATGTTTTGGATCCTAAATTAACTAAATAAAAGACGATGTTTCAACGAAAGAGTTTAATTTTCAGACCGAAAGGTGAATCTTGAAAGAAGGAGATTATTGTTGTCCCCGAAAAAACGAGTTTTTGAGAAAATACATCAATTTTCAACAAAATTGTTGTATTCTCAAGTCAACGATACGAATCATCTAAAGGAGATTTGAATTTTGAACCCAAACATATAATTTTTCAACTGAAGAGGTAATTTTTTAACATAAATATCAATTTTGTACAAAAATGTAGAAGTTTTAACCCGAAAATGTAATTTTTGAAATGGAAGGTTTTTTCTGCCGAAAAGTTCAAAATTCGAAAGAAAATTTCATTTTTCGAAATTTATATTTTAGGAGTGAAAAAAATACAGAAAATGCACAATCTTTTTCTTATATCCAACGAAATGGATTCTTGGGCTCCAAGTACAATCAACTTTTATGTGTATATTTCAAGTTATTTCTGGTAAAAATATTCATCTTACTAATATTATCAATCTTCTAGCACTTATAGAATTCATGAAATCCTAAAAATTGAAAAGCTGAAAATAATCCAATATAGTTTAAATATAAGATTCAGATAAGACCGATGTTTTCAGCGTATGATATTCTGCATTTGGGAATCGCACTGTATGTAGTTAGCGTTAAGGTGCTTCATCAAGAATAGGCTTTCGCTGAGGGGGAAATTATCTTACACTGGTGAATTGTTAGTTGTAATAATATTTTTCCCACCTCATCTTTAGACCCTAATAAAGCGTTTGTCAGACGGCTTTTTTCAAAAAATTGCGTTGTTATTTGTTTTTGTTTAAATTTAAAATCAAGTAATTTT
>WSXT02231667.1:0-16213 GCA_011762715.2 Neuroterus valhalla | reverse complement strand
CACGCGACATTATCAGAAACTGGTAAAAGTAAAATAAGTCCTTCTAGGAATAATAATTAGTTGGTGTACGATGCTTTTGAATGTCCTCTAAATTTCAATAAATAAGCAAGCGCTTCTATTCTATATTTTATTATGTTGAAGCCTACTTGATATTGCATGTACAAATAAAGATCTCTATAAAATACAAATTTTTTACAGTCAACGATTAATTATTAGTTAAGACTTCTACTAATTCACGGAATTCGGAGAAAATATTTCTATGAATTAGATTTTCAATTCATTGAAGAGTGTATAATTAGAGTAATTTCCTCCCTATGGTCTCAAAAGTAAGTAGCTTTTGAAACCAGTTTAAAATAACACTCGATGTGTTTATTTAAACGGGAAATTTCTTTTCCATAAGGGAGTGGATCGTGGAGTCTTTAACATTTACCAATCTGTGGAAGGAAAAAATTTATTCGATGATGCAATGGCAAAGTATGTCAAACTCAGATCAACATCTCAGCTTTCCTCCATCCATAAGTATAATTGAATCTATGTCAATGAAAGTACCTAATTATTAAGTATTTTAAAAAATTCCACGTGCGTGAACTTACCCTGGTTCCAGGTAATGTAGCCCTCCATGCATCACCCGCTTGTGTACAGTATTAGAATACGACTTTCATTCACCAATTTTACTAGCTTTACTCATTTGCGATATATAGCATCCTTAGGAAAAGCAGAAGAACAATACTGATGAAATTTCAATACGTTTGAAAAAGATGCTACAAGCTCCAATTGAATTAAAAAAAGTTTTCACGAGTGTGAATGATTATGTGCGATTTGTAATGTGAAATAGCTCTATAAACTCTCCGTCTAAGGCGATTGCTAGATAAATTGATCAGTTATCCATTCTGAAAAAAGATGTTGTACAGCAAGTCTGTTTTTAAAGTAAAAAAGGCGCGACTTCTAGATTGATCCAAAATTCATTCCTTCTCTTGCGCACCCCTTACTTAACATAGTTGGATGGACTCGTTTATCCCTGATTAATTAATGAGGCTTGCACTCAGAAACTTACGCGTACCCCAAAATAGATTTGGCTTGGTGGTACAATAATCATAACAATCAAAATTGTGCGGATATCGGAAATCTGTAACCCGTACTCAAAACAGGCAACATACTTGTATATTAGGCTACAAGGGAGGGAATCTTGCTGCCCAAACGGAGCCACAATCACTTGGTCACAACGTGCAACATTGAAAGATACTTATTACTATTGAAAAAGTATTGTATATGTATATACAATATCCTTTCTTAGACTGTTACGTGTAAAATTTTATTTTGTCAGATAATTTTTCATGACAGAACCTAGAGAGACGTGAGGGTACCTAAAAAAAAGGCCAGAAGTAAAAAACAAGGATAAAATCATGGTGTGATTGAGACATGGTGTGTTCCCTCCGTGGACCATTTCTCATCCTGTTCTGCGCACTTCCGAATCGCCGCCATATTGAGGAATCAACAAAATCAGATGAATCAGCGCGAGATTATATTACATAGCACTCTAGGCCTAAATTTCTGCAACATTTCCTGATTGGGTTATTATCCAACATGGCGGCGTTTTGGAAGTTTTTTTCATTAGCCGTGCGCAAGAACACACCGTGTCTCTATTTCACCATGGATAAAATATTCTGGGAGAAAGTGCAAAAGTGGAATGTGATAATCTTGAAAAGAGTGGCGGATGATGAGAAAGAATGGGAGTTCATGGGAAAAACCTTACCTTAAGGAAATTCAATTATTAAACATGGAAATTTAATATGATTGTGAATATAAACATAAAGAAAAATTATATCAAGCAGCGACAGGGGATGCCATAGCAGGTCAAAGGATTGGCGGGATTATGTTGGGGGTAAAAAAGAATAAAGTATTAGAGAAAGGAAAGGATACGAAAAGGAGGCATAAAAAAAGGTATGAAGAATAAAATTATTAAAAATGGCTGTGACTGTTATATGCGTATATGGGAGAAGAGCAAGGAATGAGATTAATATAGTAACGGACAGTGGAAAACGAGAAGCTGGTGCTCAAATGAGGGGGATCTAAATGCCCAGAACAGGGAATAAGTGGATGAACATAAAAAAAGTTTTGGAAAGGAAGAGAGCTTTTAGACTTATCGCAAGAGGCTAAATGGTTAATCGGTACCAGGAAGGTAGAAGGGGTTAAAAAACAAATTACGTTTACAAATAAAGGAGACACCGTAAAAGATTACATTTTTGAAGAAGATAGGGCAAGAAGGTTGATGGCTACAATGGAAGTGAACAATGAGGTGTGCTTCGAGTACTTTTTGGTGGTAACGACATAGAGAAGCAGATTATCACATCATGGAAGTGGAAAGAATAGATTGATAGGGGGAGCGGATGGGAATAGTCAGTCAGAATGAAGATGAGTTATGTAACTTGGAGAATAAGTGGAAAACAAGACCGAAGGGAGAATGGACGCGGAAGAGATTGACATGCTGCTGGAGAAACTTAAAAGTGTGATTGATAAAGTGATTGAGAAAAAGAGACCAAAAAGAGATAAAGAGAGAGACAAGGGAGAGTTAAGGGATAACTTGAGTAGGAAACATAAGGATTAGATCAAGAAGAATGACGGAAAATGAGAGAATGGAGAAACACAGGGGAAGGAACTCACAAGGAGAGGAAACAGATTACGAGAGAATGTTGAATGAATAAAGACAGGGGAACAGATGCATGAAAAGGATCGAGAAAGCGGTAAAGGAATAGAGAGAATTTAAAATGATCATCATCGGAATAGAAAGAAGAAAGAGCGTAAATGAGGAAATCGGGATGGACCAGCAAACAAAATATTATGAGACTGCAGGGAGCGTAGGCTATAAAGTGAAGATTAATAGAAGAGATACAGTAGCAAGGGATGAGGGTACCAAAAATGAGGTCAGAAGGAAGAGGTGAATAAGGCAATTATAGAGCTGAGAAATATAGAGCAACAGATGGATTTATCATTATAACCGAAGCACTTAAATATGTTTATGTGAAGGATTTGCAGTGAGGGCTTCAGGAAAGGGATGAGAACCACAAATAACATAACTACTAAGTTCATAGGAGTTTAAGACGGAAGGAAGGAAAGCCATTTTTACTGTTCATGGATTTCAAAGCATCATTTGACTCCGTGAATGGTTTATAATGGGCAGAAATGGGGATTGAGCGATGATGCCTATTCAGCCCTCCAATCTTTAGCGTTCCATTGGTAGTATTGGAAAAGAAGATGCAGAGAAAAGGAATAGGGGGAATACTATAGGGAACAGGAAGAAACAGGAGTGTGGATATTTGTTGTGCTAGTGAAGTCAGAGCCAATTCGGAGTAAAAACTTGAAGAGATGTGGAAAGTCTGCATAAGAGATTTCGGTAGGGGCCATAGGGCCAAGCTGGAGCTGCACAGGTTATATGTTGAGGAAGAAAGAGAGCTGAAGGAAATTATGGTCAGGCAAATAAGAAAACTAAAGGGTTTTTAATGGAAAGAAGGTTGATGAGAGGAAAGCAAGATTCTGCAAGCGTGTGTTCCGGAGATTATCAGCAAGGATGAAATTGTAAAAAATATCTTGGCGGAGGTTCAAAAGCTGGTCCAGTATGGTAGAGAGTGGAGGAAACCGGTATATAAAGAAAGGTATAAAAATAAGAGTAAATCGAACATAATAATGGAGTTTTGAATGGGAGAGGGGAGAGAGCATGAGAGAGCATAAGTGCATGTGCTCAAGAAGTGTAAAGGTGATGATGAATCAGAAAAGAGTATAAAAGAGAGAATCGGATGGATTAAAAATGAGAATGGTCAGAAGTAGCTAAAAAAGTTGAGAGCGTAAGCTGGGTAAAGAAAAAACAAGAAGTGACTCTTAAAAGAGGAGAGTAATAAAATCGTCCAGCATCTCAGGATGAAAAGTAGGATCAAGAATGGTATTCAAGAAGACATGTATAAAATGGGTCTTTAAGTAGAACATAAGGATTCTACTTAAGAGAAAACATGTTAATGGTTATTTAGAGTCTATTGTCAGAGGGAGGGTTCATGAACAAATAGACGAGAAGCTTCCAGCCAACTCTAGAATAAGTATTCCTACTACCCTAAAATATTAGTGACTACTAAGCACCTAGAGATTACTAGACCATCTACCTTCGTTGAGATTAACGAAATCGTATACAAGGGGAAAAAAATTTTACTCTCCAAGGGAGGGAATTCCCCTGGCCACGAGAAATACAACGATGAAAAGGTTTTCTTCTTCCTGTTGGAGCAACTTTCCATGTCCCGAAATCCACCCAAGGAGACAAAGTCTGATTTAATAAAAATCCCTATTTTCTTTATTTTATCTGATATCTGACAAATATTCTGCTGATATGAAGGGCAAATTCTGTAAGTTTTATGCAGGCAAAATCATTTCTGCGGGAAATCGGATGTAAACTGCATGAAGCCTAAAAAGTGTCTCCCTTGTAAGGGTAATAATCCTGGAGAAAAAAAGAAGCAGAAAAACGTTGCAGTTTTCGGGAAGGTTGCCTTTCAATATATTCAGAATGATCGGTACTATTAGTATTATTCTTAATACGTATTGCAAAAGATCAGATCTTATTTTTGTAATACAAAATGTTCAAGCATCGAATGGAGCTGGAAAATCGTATCAACAAGTTGCACAATGGGTTATTTTCATTCAATACATACGCTGTTGTTCACTGCTTGTAACGATTCGATACCCGGGGTTTTGGTCTGATATAAATCGTCTGCAAATAATTGATTATATCTCAATGACCTCATATTTAAGATATGCGATTTCGACTAATAGTACTGTTTCTGTATTATATAAAGCAGAAAGGCATTCAGCAGAAGTTATCAGTCACTTGCAAAGTTCTCAATCGACGACGATTACTACAGCAAAAAAATATGGTGTTCATTGTCGCTGCCCTTCTTTGTGCTTCTTTAGCCATCAGTAATGCTGGTAAGTGATTTGAGATTAAACGATATAATCCATTTTATTTCTATTTAGGTTAATAATACAATTTTATAAGAACAATCAAATCAGGGGCTAGGTGTCCACAGATGTTCGGAGTGCACAGATAAGCAAAAATAATATCTAACATAACACGTAATCCATGAATGAAGTATCTTTCATTCTGTTATATTAACATCTTTGAGGAAAGTTTCATTCGATTGCTTTCAGTATTTGAACTATAACTAATATTCCAGGGAAACAGGAATTATGAAATTGATTTTTACTTCTATACTTACAATATAGAAACATTATTCGCATGAGCCATTTGGTGGCAAACAAGGATTTTATTCTCAGCTTCAAAACAGTAAATTAATGTTTATGAAACAGAGTTCCAGGGTTCTATGGGTTGCATTTTTCAACTATTGAGGGTACTGGTTTAAAAATACATCAGGAAATTCTCTGTTTTGACATTCTGATGGTCACCACTGAAAAATTTCAAATTTTTCAAAATGTTAAGTTTTTCTTTAATGCTAATGCAAAAAGTGATTACCTTCTTAGTTACAAATGCATTAGGGATTAAACCTAACATATATTATCACGTGTCTGAATTATCTCCGGATTAGTGCGAATGAATATCTTTACAAGTACAATTTTTTTATATTTTCTGTGGGTGCCTTTCCTCTGCTCCCCCCTATTTCAACTATGTTCTGTTCAAAACCAAAAATTTGTTCAATTTAAATTACAACTATCACATTTTTTGCTGACAGTTTATTCCTCTTGACCAGAAATCGTTTCATTTATAAATTAAACTTTTTCATTTTTGGTTCAAAATTCATGATTTTCTTAACCAAATCAATGTATTCTGCATGAAATCTCATTGTGTAATCCCTTTTCTGAAATATTCTGACCATTGAGCGTCTGGATGCAATAAGGTGATACGCGTGGATTTCAGCGATTAACTATTGTCCAAGGGGTTCAATTTTCGAAATGTCTCCAAATTCGATTTAAGTAACTGGTACTTGTAGAGAATTCCATAGCGCATCTTTTTTGTGGTAGAATTAAGTATGTACGTTTTTTCGTTTTTTAGTTATTCAAGAAAAACTGTTTTTTTTTCGCTGAAAAAATTTCAGTAAATTTAGGCTTTCAAGTCGACAGAGCTTCGCAAGAAATGGTTTTTTTTTTGCTTGAAATTTTCATGTTACGTGGCTCAACACGTTCTACGACTGTCAGGGTGTTTAAAAAAATTAGAAAGCTTACCAGGGCCGAATAATGAATTTAAAAAAATATTTTCTTTAAAATCCGAGATGCATTTATACAAACGAAAAAGTTGATTGTGGAAATTCCGAGTTTTAAGAAATTCTCGTGACAAAAATTTTTCTTAACGTTTAAGGAAGTTAATAATTTGTTTTAGATTCAAAATCATCAAGGGGAAAAAGTGAGAGCCTCTTGAAAATTCCGTCAGGGTGTCGCGCTCGACGTTGTAAGTGCGTTTGGCACGGCGGCCGAAATATTTCGCCTTCTATACCCTAGTAGATAGACACATGTGAATTTTTATGGTGAAATTTCTTTCTGATGTGCAAGAAAAATTTTTTAAGTTTAACGGAATATTCAATTTCACTTCTATAGAGAGCGGAATGTGTACATTGTTAAAGGATAGCATTAAAAAACTTTTTTTCTCTTACGAATAAAATTAAATAAAGAACGTGTTCGATAACTTTTTCTTTTATTTTGCTACCTGGTACATGCACTGTGTATGCATGTTTTTCGTACTCGACTATCATGACCTCAAGAAGAATAATAAAATACAGCAAACGGTAAAAATCTAAATAAAAAATGCAAAATTCTTTTCAAGGTCATGAATGTCTAACACGAAAAACATGCATGTTTATATGCGGAGAGTATGTGTGACTGTATTTATGTTTTCGGTAGGCAAACGAAACAAAAAAGTATCGGACGCGTTATTATTTTTCTTTATTTTGAACAGAAGGAACGTATCATGATTCACAACGCTCTCAGTTTTTTCCCTGAATGAACTTAGATCTAAAACTTATTGGAAAAACTTCCTTAAACGTTGAGGAACATTTTTGTTGCCGGAAGTTTTCAAAACTCGAAACTTCTCCACTCAAATTTTTCGTTTGTAAGACTGCATCTCCGATTCCGAACAAAACATTTTTTTGAATTCAGCATACGGCCCTGGCAAGCTTTTTAAATTCCTTAAACACTCTGAAAGTATTTATGTAACATAAAAATTTCAAGCAAAAATAAACATTTACGGTGGAGGTCTAGCGACTTGAACGCAAAAATGGATTGAAATTTTTTTTAGAAAAACGCAGTTTTTCTTCGATTACTGAAAAAAACGTTCGTACTTACTTTTACTACAAAAAGATGCACTATGAAATTCTTTACAAATATCAGTCATCAAAACCGAACTTTTGAGGCATTTCGGAAATTCGACCCCTTCGGACAATTGTTAATCGCCGAAATCCACGCGTATCCCCTTATTGCATCCGAACGCTCAATTGTACAAATAATTGTATGTTTTCTGAATTTCTGCTTATCTTCAATTTCGTCACTTGGAATTTTTTTGAAAGTGCGGAGAAACGTGAACCTTTCTTCGTCTTCGTAAAGTGTGTCCAAAACATCACTTGCTGAGAAACTCTAATCTGAAAAATTATCTTTCAAGAAATAACCTTAGGTATACCAAATTTGTAGTGGTAGATATAATCCCTGGTCAAAAATGAGAATATAAGAACAAGACGAATGAACTGTTATCGGAAATACATTTCAATTACAAAATATGAGAGTCCCGAATCATTTTTCTGAGAGAAAACACACTTCCCTTGGTGAATCACTTTATCATGTCAGGGTGGCGATTCGGCGGACGATTTCAAATTCCCGGTCATTCCCCGGTTCTTCATGGTCAATTTTTTCAATTTTTCCAGTCAGCTAAAAGTAAGATATTTATATTTGTCGCAAAACACAAACATTTATTTCTATTACTAACGCTCATTCTGAACATTCTTTACACAACAGATTAAACATTGCAAAATAAATCAATTTTGAAAAAAATACTCAAAGTTTCAAAAAGAAAATATCATTCTTTTTTTACGGAAATCGGAACAGTTAAACTCACAATTAAGGGAAATCAATTCACGATACCAAAAAAAAAACGGGTTCCCAAATATTAGTTCATTGTTCAATCAAGAAGATAAATATTCAAATAAAAAAATAAATATTTAATTGGAGCATATCAATTTTTAACCATGGAGGTAAATTTTCAAATGAGAAGATTAATTTCGGAATAGAAAGAATCATTTTCTACGAAAAAATATGATTTTTCATTGAAATGGTCTAATTTCGAAATGAAAAAATAATCATTTGCAATGAAAAATGGAACAGTGACATTTTCAGTTGAAAAAAAAATTTTTAACCAAGCAAAAGAGTTTGATACTAAAGCAAAGAATCTCCATCTGAAATATTTGAGTTTTGAACGGAATAATTTACTTTTACTGAAAAAGATCCATTGTCAACGAAGATTTGAATACCCAAATTTTAAAATAGAAAAAATGAATGTTTAACTAAACAAGATGAAAAACTGAAATATTTGAGTTTAAACAGATGAATTAACTTTTATTGAACAAGAATAATTGTCAACGAAGATTTGTATACTCAAGTTTTAAAGTAGAAAAAATGGATCTTTACTAAACAAATTAATATTCGATTGAAACTATGGGATTTGCAATAGGAATAAGTTAAATTTTCATTTTAAAAAATTACCTATTGCAAAAAAAAATAACTTTCAAGAATAAAAAAAAACTAACTGTCGAACAAATTACTTCGTTTTTACAAAAAATGATGAAGAATAAAACGGAATTGTTAATATTCAACTGAAGTAGTCGAATTTTAAACCAGAAAGACTAATTTTTAACTGAAATGATGCTCATTTAACTAGAAAAGTTTAATTTTTGACAAAAAATTAATTTTCAGCGAAACATAAGAGTTTCTAGCTGGACTGATGTTCAACTTAAATCAAAAATGTTTAACTGTATAACTCAAACTGTTAACCGTATAGAAGAATTTCTGAGTGAGAATATTAACTGACACACGAAAAGATGATTTTCCACCAAACAACCGACTTTTCAATAAAATATGTAGAGTTTAAACGAAATAATTGAATTTTCAATTCCAAAAGACAAATTTCCACCAAATTGTCGAATTTTGAACTAAAGAAGATCAATTGTATACCAAAAATCAAACAGTTTTATATTCAGCTGAAGAAATGGATTTTCAACCAAACTGATCAATTTTCAGATATAACCAATCTTCAACTAAATACTTGAATTTTCACTAGAAAAAGATGAATTGGTTTTTCAGAAAGTAGTTACAACTTTAACCAGAGATGAATTTTGAATCGAAATAATGCAACTTTAGCATAAAAATTTAGCTCTCAAAAATCAATTTTGAATTTCGATTAAGTAGTTGATTTTTTAATTAAAAAAGGATGGATTTGGAATAAAAAATTTCAACAAGTTTTCTATCATAATTCAGAAACGTTTCTTCTTCGGAATACTAAATTTACTCTAAAGATTGCTTAAAGTACTTTATTTATTTGCAATCAGGTAGAGGGAACTGTTGAATTGTGACGAATTTCGAATTGGAGGAACGATTTCTTAAAATCCCTCTCTTCTAAATTCGAATTGTAATTAGTTTGAATAGTTCCCGTTCTACGTAAAAAATTCCCTGTTCCAAGTGAAATTATACTTCCTCACTGAAACTCCCTGCCCAAAAATAAAAACTATAATTATTTTCTGAAACTTCCTGTCTTGAATCAGATAAATGAGGAAAAGCAGATAAAACACGATAAATACATTATTTCGAGAAAATTTAGATAATAATTCTTTCTGTATGTTTGGGCTATCATCAGTTTGATTACAAAGGTCTGCAAGGTTTTGTTGTAGAAAAGTTAGTGGTCTTTTACGTAGTAATTTTTTTCGTAGAATCCAAATCCAAGCTTAGAATATGCCCATAAAGTCAGGATTTTGAGATATTTGAGGTTATATACTCGAAAAATGGTATTTTCCGCTACTTTTGAGGTTGTATACTGGACGCGCGAAATTTTGTTGGTCATGTTTAAAGACGTCATCATTCAGTACTACTCATCCCCTTCCAAATAAGCTATTGAACAGTCAGCAGCTATTTTTTTCAAAAAGATACAGTCATTTTCAGTTTTGACATTCATCTGAACAACAATATGAGTATTCACTTTGACTCTTTGGAGCGGACCATTTTGAATCGGCCATCTTGTTGATGAGAATGTCAATATTACGACTTGATATTCATAACCAGCTATCCCGAAACCCTCGAATAGAAGCTTTGATAGATAGAAATCCTTCGATTTCGTGAATTTGAATCCGCTATTTCGAATCCTCCATCTTGGTAATAAAGATGTTGACTTTCTAACTGTAAATTCTTATTTAGACCTCCAGGTACCAATTTATGAGAAAAATTTCCGAATGCAAAATGGTATGCTTCAAAAAGTCAAAGTGAATGCTCATACGGTTGTTCAGATAAATGTCGAAACTGGAAATGATTGTATCTTATTAAAAAAACGCTGGTGACTGTTTAATAGCTTATTTTGAAGGAGAAGAGTAGTACCAAATGATGCAACAGGACTAACAAAATTTTGCGTGCCCAGTACGTAACCTCAAAAGTAGCGAAAAATGCCATTTTCCGAGTATATAACCTCAAATATTTCCAAATCCTGAGTCATATTGTTAGCTCGGGTTCGAATACTAACTAAAAAATCACTTTGGAAAGGACCTCTCCTTTTCCAACAACAAATACACCCCCATTATTTGCAGACCTGTGTTAATAAAGATTCAGCTAAGAAAATCTCCCAGAGCAACAGATTTGCAAAACGTTTTCCTTACAATGAAAAAAAAAAATTTCCCTCTCATGAAGTATGGATGTATTTGAATATTTTGAGAATCAGATTGGAGGAAAGTCACATTCTTTAAATCAAATGATAATATGTCTTTTCGGTTCATAAAAAGAAAGCGCTCATTTCTCGTATTTTTTCGGTAGAATTTTAATTATTCTAGGGTGAGTCAAATATTTTCTAAGTTTTTAAATTCAATTCCGGTCTTTTCCGGTTCCCCGGTCAAGTCGCTACCCTGCATGTAGTTGAAATAACCTCACATTTGTTTGTTATTAATAACTCAGGCATTCTTCTCTAACAGATGTGTTGCCAGTATCTGTAAAAGGTAACCAGATACTTATTGGTGGCAAACCAGGGAGTCTCGCAGGCATGAGTTTGTCCTGGAGTAACACCGGCTGGGAAGGTGCAAAATTCTACAACAAGGAAGTTATGGAATGGTTGAAGAAGGACTGGAAAGTCAAGGTGGTACGTGCTGCTATGGGAATTGAGGCTGGAGGCTATTTGGAGGAACCCGAAGTTAACAAAGCAAGAGTGAAAGCTGTGGTTGATGCTGCAATTGACTTAGACATGTATGTTATCATTGATTGGCATGATCATAATGCTCACCAACACCAGACTGAAGCTATTGAATTCTTTGAAGAAATGGCAAAGACGTATGGTGGTAAAAACAACGTCATGTATGAACTTTGGAATGAGCCACAGCAGATCTCATGGAAGGACCAAGTGAAGCCATATGCTGAAGCCGTAATCAAGGCTATTAGGGCTATTGATAAAACAAATATGATTTTAGTCGGTTCACCAACTTGGTCCCAGGATGTAGACGTAGCTGCTGCTGATCCAATTACTGGCTACGAAAATATTGCATACACTCTTCACTTCTATGCTGGAACTCATGGTCAATTTTTGAGGGACAAAGCAACTGTTGCTCTTAATAAAGGTGTTGCTGTGTTTGTGACGGAATGGGGATCCGTCAATGTAGAAGGCACCAGTAGTATCAATGTGAAAGAAACCAATGCCTGGGTTGATTTTATGAGAGTCCATAACCTTAGCCATTGCAACTATTGTCTCAACGATAAGCAGGAGACTGAATCTTCTTTGAAACCGGGATCGAGTACTTCTGGAGGATGGTCTGAATCAGATCTTACCGAGTCTGGAAAACACGCACGCGAAATCATCAGGAACTGGTACAATTCAAATGAGTCTTACTAGGAATGATAAATAATTGATGTAAGATGACTATTAAATGTATTCCTAATTCAATAAATGAGCAAGCGCTCCCACTCTTCACTTTATTATGTTGAAGCCTACTTGATATTACCCGGGAAAAAATAATGGGTATGAGCGTGATCTATCATTGACTTGTTAAAGTATATCAAATGTATGGCACATGAGACTATCCCATACTTTAAGTATAGTGAACGTATGGTAGTTGTATGGCAAAAGTATGTCCAAAGTATAAATAGTAAGCCACAAGTATAGATCAAGTATTTTCAGAGTAAAAATTAAGTATGTTCTAAGTAGCGACTTAGTATCTTTAAAGTATTCCGGAAATATTCAGTAAGTGTATTTTAGGTATAAATTAGATGTATAGAAGATAAACCGTAAGTATAGCTAATCATATCTCAAGTATAATTCAGATATAGCCCAAGTATACCTGAAGTATATTTGGAGAATGTGAGAAGTATTTTGGAAGTATTTACGAAATATATATATAGAGTATGTATAGAGTAAACATGAAGTATACCTAAAAAATATAGATGTACATTTCAAGTATATTTTGAGTATGTCTAACGTGGAACTAAAGTATATTCAGAGTATATATATACAGTATATCTGAGACAAGTACATAGAAAGTATATTTAAAGTATATCTTAAGTATATGTGAAGTACATATGGACGAAAATGTATAGCCTTAGTATATCTCATAGATATCTCAACTGCGGTTGAAGTACACCCAAAGTATGTATGAAGTATATCTAAAATATGTATGAATTGATCAAATCTGTAATTTTACTAAAGCATGGTGTACGGTAAGTACGCCTTATATACATCTGAAGTATTCTTAATAAAATAGTAAGTACATTGTAAGTATGGAGACTGGATTTCACTCTGCAATGTATTTTTCGACTTTGAAAGTGAGTATAAGACACTCTCTCATTGGATAACATTTTTTTGTAGCGTCGTTCAGATTGTTTTCACATAAATAATCAGTTCGATCTACAGTAGAGCACAGCAAATCGATTTTCGAACCGTTTTGAGTTGTATGACCTTGGAAGCCTCAATTTCAATAAAATGAAAGAACAGATAATACTGCATAAAACTGTAAACGTATGCTTACAAGATTTGGGTTCATAAATTTTGCTGAAAAATTATTCGTATTCCGTTCAAGTGGCAGGTTCTAAAGCATACGTGATCGGAGGTGAGCTCGGAATAACAGTTTTGAAACAAACCGTAAAAAATTCTTTTACATTTATTGAGATTTGTTCTTCATTCTGAGTCATTGTAAACTTTTGAATGAAGGACAAGTAGGCATCTTTGAATGGAGGGTAGAAATCATTGACTGCGTTACACTTTCTAATGTGGGCATACAATTCACATCCTTTATCACAATTGTCACAAAATCGACCACATGAACAAATAGAAATTCTTATGAAACAGTAGATTATCCCAATCCCGGAAAATGCTGTTGTAGTAGTACTTTACACAATTCGACGCTGTTTTAAACTTTTTATCGAGTAATTCCGTGAATCTGCATTACCGCCTCCGTAATCTTCATTTGAACATTTCAGATCAAAGTCTTCTGTTTCTACGTCTAAAGAAAATGATATATTATATCCATTTAGAAAAAATGTTTATGCTTCTTCAAATTTGAATTTGAGAAATTAAAGTGATATCTGTCCCACTGGATTCATGCTTTGAATTGGCTCTAGTAGAAATGACAATTCTGGCGTTATTCTGCTGCTGCAATAAATTTTTACCACGATGCTTCCTCAGAATTCGATCTCTACTGGACCGCGAATATTCACATAAATTATGAAGTTTAGGCATTTCGAAATTTTTTTTTCACGCTTTGGACGCTGAGAAGTAAGAGACATTAAAAAAATGATAAAATCTAATCTGCAGCCAACTTTAGGAACTACTCCGCGACTATATGATATTCTTTGTTTAAAAAAAAACCATTATGTCAAGAAATTCGAAAGTATTCTGCCTAATTCTGTGGACCAGTGCCATTCCGAAAACGTACTCAATTGTAGCAGAAAGCGACATTGCAATAGTTGAAGGACGCACGCAAGCTAAGTAGGAAAATAAATTTTATCCGGCTACGATACTGCAAAGAAGCGGTATGTTAAAATTAACCTCGTAATTTATGTTTCTCTGAGAAGTTTTTCCAATTGCAAGACTAGAAATTTTCAGCGGTGAAATTCGCTTCGGAATTTTCTTCAGACAATTACATACTTAATATATCTAATACAATTTGAGGATATTATCTTGAGTGATGCATATTTATTGTTCTGTTTCTTTAGAGGATAAGTATTGGCTCAGTTCGTTGGACGTTGGTACGGATGAAACTTCAAACATCTAAGTTGGTTCTCCAATTGGGGTTGCATCAATCGAAAAGCGTCATATGATAAAATGATAAAATTGATAATGAATAAAAAATTTCTAATTTAAGGAAAACTTGAAACATTTCATAACAAATATTTTTTACTCATATACTATAATTATTTAAATATTAAATGGGTATTCCTATAACAAAATATAAAGTTCAACAAATCAAAGTGAGTGAGAAATTGAAAATCTATGTTTTCTGCCTGAATTTATTTTGTACTCCTAGAAGTTTAACTTAGGGTCGCATTTGCGGAACGAAGTGCAATCAGGGTGTCATCTGAAGCAGCAAAAATTTGAACATACATATGTAAGTTGGATTTTAGATATATTTGAGATATACTTAAGATATACTTGAAATACACTTCATGTATACTTCACTTATATAAAGGTACCTTGCACATACTTTAGGTGTCCTTCATGAATACTTCAGATGTACTTTATACATACTTTAGATATACTTCAGAAAAATATAAGAGACCTTTCTAATGAACTCGAGGATTTGCTCTATCTATACATACGAGGTGCTGTTTATACTACAGATATACTTAGATTTACTCAATACTTACGGCATACTTAACATATATTATTGCAATACTATAGAAATACTTGATCCACACATCCGACATACAGAAGTTCTTTGAATACACTTCGGAAATACTTTGAATTTACTTTAGTTATATTTTATTCTTATGGCATACTTGATATTTACTTGATACGTACTACTCGCATACTTGATTGTATACTTTGAATATACTTTGATATCACTCTAACCATACTTGGTCTATACATACGAAATACTTCCTGTACTTAGATATACTTTAGGAATACTACCACTATACATCCACCATACTTTAGGTATCTATACTTGAAGTATGGGATAGTCTCATTACCCATACTTTGTCTATACTATGGGATAGACTACTCCCAGACTATACCCCCGATGTTTTCCCAAATCACTCCCATACCAAAATCTTTTTACCCGGGTACATGCAGAAATTGAAGATCACTATAAAATATAACTGTTTTACAGTCAACGATGAATATTCGTTGGCGAGTTCTACCAATTTTCAAACCATGTTTCAAACCATTACTTCTCCTGCAAGAAGAATCAGTTGCAAAAGAGTAATCACGGAAGAAGAGCCATCTATTGTGGATTCTAAGGAAGTCTAATGCAATAGTATATTGTTTACCTTGGAAGAGGAGAGGGACTTCTCCGACGAGTGTTCAGAAGTTCTGGTGGAAGTACTGAGTCAAAACCTTTGTCCGATGAAGGAGAGTGGGTTAAGGGGAGGGGGGGGGGCATAGACCACCTGAAAAAAAATCATAATTAACCATAATTTACCAGAAATTCAACTTAAAAAATTTCCATAAATTCCCGGAAATTTATGAAAATTCTCCGTTATTTATAGTAATATTAAAGTTAATTCATGGGGACTTAAGAATGATTACTCGAAATTTATTCCAAAAACGTCTACAAATTTTCGGTCATTCATGATAATTCTACAGGAAAATATGAAAACTTACCACAATTTACCCAAAGTTCAATTACAAAAATTCCCATTAATTTCTGGCAATTCATGAGAATTTTCGGGTATTTATACTAATCTTACAGGAAATTCATGTTAATTTCAGATGAATTACCGGAATCCAATTTGAAAAATTCCTAAAATTTTCAGAAATTTAGGGAAATTTTCGGTTGTCCATAGCAAT
>WSXT02231666.1:8382-21563 GCA_011762715.2 Neuroterus valhalla | reverse complement strand
AACACGCAGGTCCCCCCCAACACCCCCCCCCCCCCCCCCTCCGTCCCAGCTTATAGAGCCGTTGTAAGAGGATTATGTCTCGGGGAGTGGGAACTTCCGCTTTTTCCACTCTACTCACCTGCCCTTCCATATTTTGATATAAAAGGCAAATAAATGGAATATTTTGTTCAGAGTCTGAAAAGTTGTAATGTTGAAGGAGCAAGCTATATTTTCGGAGTGGAGACCTGTATATTGAAAATTAAGCTCCCTTCTGAGTAAACGCATTTTTTTGGTGCAAATTCTGTGTAAGCCTAAAAGGGCTCTGAGGGATTAAAAACATTAGAGTAGGTGGCAGGCGCCTACAATTGAGGTACTCCTTCCTCTTATCTCCTCTCTTACCCTTACCTATTCTAACCTATCCTATCTTATTTTATCCTATCCTATGTACAATTACAATAAGGAATAAAATCAACGCTTTTCTTTCTCCCATTTCCCAGGGCTCATCATTATTTTCCCTCATCTTCCTCCCATCCAATTCCTAAACTCTCACTTCCCCCCTCTTATTCCTCCCTCCAATTGTCCTTCGCTTAATACGCCTTCCTGGTTCTCTTCCCTCGAATAAGGTTGAAAAATAAAATTACTACCCCACTCCCCATTATTCCCTAGAACTTTTCCTCATTTCCTCTTCTCTTTCTCCAGACTACTTCTCAACCATCACTTTCCCCTTTTCTACTCTAATTTCACATTAAAATAGAATATAAATTTCACATTTCACACTTCCTCATTTCCTAGACTTATCTTTATTTATTTTCTTTTACCTCACAACCCCTACTTTCCCCTCTTCTCTTCCACACTCTAACCATGTTGAGATGAAAATAAAATGCACATCTTACTTTTCCTGATTCCACAGAACTTATCCTCATTCCTTCTCCCCATCCTCCCAAGCACTCTTCAACTCCCCACTTTTTTCTCCTCTTCCACTCCAGCTATACCAAAATGAGAAATATAATGTACAACTTACTCTTACTAACTTTTCAGAACTAATTTTTATTTGTCGATCTGTTTCATTTGACCACTTCGCTATCCCTTACTTTTTCATCCTTTTTTCCTCTTCCCCCTCCACTTCTTCAAACAAACTCCCCTTCCTACTCTCTTCCACAATATATTTTCACCCTGCACGTTCCCCTTATGAAACTCTTTACTTCCTCTAACTTTTTCTTATCTTCTCTCACTTCATTATTTCAATTTTACTCCCGTATTCCTCAGAACCTATCCTTTTTCACTTTTCCTCTTTCTCTTAAACACTTCTCAACTCTCACTTTCCCCTCCTTCCTCCTATCCCATGTTTAGAAGGACAGTGAAAGCCACACTCCACTTATTCTCATTCCTCAGAACTTATCCTTGTTTTCCTCTCTCTTTCAACCCCCCACTTTTCACTCGCATTCCTCAGCCATGCTAAGATGAAAAATGGAATTCATATTCCACTCCCCCTTAATCCACAGAACTCATCCTCATTCGTCCTGCTCAATCTTCCAAACACTTTTTACCCATTAACCTTCTCTTTTATTCAATCTATACCAAGATAAGAAATAAAATTCACAGTTCACTCTCCCTCTTTCATCAGAAGTTATTATTATTTCTCCTCTTCCATTCAATCACTTTTCTACACCTCATTTTCTCATCCCCTCTTTCCTCCCAAATTATCCGAACGAACATTGCTCCCCTATCTTCCCCACCACACAATCCAACACTTTCTCCCCCACCCCATCCACTCTTTACTTCTTCTCGCTTTTCAACATTCACTCCTTTTCCATTTTCCTTGATTGCCATTGCTTCCTTATTCCGTAGAACTTATCCTTATTTTCTCTCTTCTTTCTCTCAACCGCTCTTCAACCCTCACTTTAAACTCCTCACCACCCATCTTATTTTAAGATAAAAAATTCAGTTCACACATCACGCCCCCCCATTCCTCAGAACTTATCCTCATTTCTTTTACTCTCTCTCCTAACCCACACTTTTTACTCTCATTTCTCAAACATCTTAAGATGGAGAATGAAATTCAAATTCCAATCTTCCTTATTTCCCACAACATATCCCCATTTCACCTGCTCAATCTTCCACACACTTTTCAACTTCTCGATCCCTCACTTTCTCACTCTCTTAACCTTCCATTACTTCAACAAAACTTTTGTCTACTCTTCCCCCCACCTCCCCTTATTTCCCACTATTTTTTTTCCTCCATTTTCATCAATACCTTATCCCCTAGAACTAATCCTTATTCTCTCCTCAACCCTCATTTCCCTCATCACTCCCGTCCTGTGTTTTTTTATTAAAATTACTGAAAAATCAATCAAAAATAAAAAAATCAACCAAAAATAGGAAATCCAACCAAAAGGATGAATTTCTGAACCAAATAGTTGAATTTGCAACCAAAGGATGATATTTTCAACACAATTATTGAATAATCTACCATAAAATAGGAAATTCAACTAATAAGGATGAATTCCTTAACCAAATAGTTTAATTTTCTACTGAGAAAGATGAATTTTTCGTCAAAGGAAAAAATCAACCGAAAAATAGAAAAATCAACCAGAAAATAAGAAAATCATCCAAAAAGAGTAAACTCAACCCATAAGAATTGATTTCTTAACCAAACAATTGAATTTTCGGACCAAAGGGAAAAAGTTTCAATAAAATTATTTAAAATTCAACCAAAAAATTCAAAACTCAACCAAAAAGGAGGAATTTCTCAACCAAATAGTTGAATCTTCAACTTAAAAAAGATGAATTCTCAACCAAAGCGAAAATGTTAAAAAAAATTATTGAAATATCAACCAAAAAATAGGAAATGCAACCAAAAAGGGTTACTACCCTACCAAATAGTTGGATTTCCAACGAAAGGGAGACAGCTTCAATAAAATTATTTAAAAATCAATAAAAAAATGGGAAATTCAACCAATAAGGATCAATTTCTCAACTGAATGGTTTAATTGCCGAATAAGAAGATAAATTGTCAACCAAAGGGAACATTTTTAATAAATCAACCAAAAAATAGGAAATTCAACCAGAAAGGCTGAATTTCTCAACCAAATGGTTAAATTTTCGAAGAAGATAAATTTTCAACCAAAGGGGAAGGTTTTGAATAAAATTATTGGAAAATCGACCAAAAATAAGGAATTCAACTAAAAAGTATCAACTTTTCAATCAAATACTTGAATCTCTAACTAAGGAAGATGAATTTCAAACAAAAGGGAAAAATTTCCAATAGAAATGTTAAAAAATCAATCAAATAATAGGAAATTCAACCGATAAAGATGAGTTTCTAAACCATAAAGATGAATTTCTAAACCAAATAGATGAATTTCCGAACAAAGGGAGAAATTTTCAGAAAAATTATTGAGAAATCTACCAAAAAATAGGAAATGCAACCAATAAGGGTTACTTCCCTACCAAATAGTAGGATTTCCAACAAAAGGGAGACAGCTTCAATAAAATTAATAAAAAATAAACAAAAGAATGGAGAATTCAACCAATAAGGATTGATTCCTCAACTAAATGGTTGAATTGCCGAATAAGAAGATAAATTTCCAACCAAAGGGAACATTTTTGATAAATCAACCAAAAAATAGGAAATTCAACCAGAAAGGATGCATTTCTCAACCAAATGGTTAAATTTCCGAATAAGAAGATAAATTTTCAACCAGAGGGAAAAGTTTTGCATAAAATTATTGAAAAATCGACCAAAAATAGGGAATTCAACCAAAAAGTATCAATTTCTCAACCAATTACTTGAATATTTAACTAAAAAAGATGAATTTCAAACCAAAGGGAAGAATTTCCAATAAAAATGTTAAAAAATCAATCAAATAATAGGAAATTCAACCGATAAAGATGAGTTTCTAAACCAAATAGATGAATTTCCAAACAAAGGGAGAAATTTTCAATAAAATTATAGAAAAATCTAGCAAAAGATAGGAAATTAAATCAATAACGATGAATTCTTTAACCAAATAGTTGAATTTTTGAATAAGAAAGATGAATTTTCCACCAAAGGAAAAAATCAACCAAAAAATAGGAAAATCAACCGAAAAATAAGAAAATCAACCAAAAAAGAATAAAATCAACCAAAAAATAGGGAATGCAACCAATAAGGATTGAATTATCAACCAAATAGTTGAATTTTCAAACCAAAGGGAGAAGGTTTGAATGAAATCATTGAAAAATCAACCAAAAAATGGGAAATTCAACCAAAAAGGAGGAATTCATCAACCAAAGGGAAAATATTCCAAAAAAGTTATTGAAAAATCAACCAAAGAATTGTAAATGCAACCAATAAGGGTTAATTTCTCTACCAAATTAGTGGAATTTCCAAAAAAAGGAAAAATGTTCAATGACATTATTCAGAAATAAAACAAAAAATAGGAAATTCAACCGAAAAGGAATGAATTTCTCAATCAAGTAGTTGAATTTTCAACTGAAGTTGATGAATCTTGAACCAAAAAGAAAAAACTTTGAATAAAACTATTGAAAAATCAAACAAAACATAGAGAAATCAACAATAAAATAGGAAATTCAACCAATAAGAATCGATTTCTCAACTAACTGGTTAAATTTCCTAATAGGAAGATAAATTTCCAAACAAAGGGAAAAGTTTTCAAAAAAATTATTGAGAAATCAACAAAAGAATAGAAAATTCAACCAAAAAGGATGAGATTCTAAACCAAATGGTTGATTTTCCGAAAAAGAACATAAATTTTTAACCAAAGGGATAAGGGAAAAGTTTTCATAAAATTATTGAAAAATCAATCATAAAATGTGAAATTCAACCGATAAGGATGTATTCTTTAATAACCGAATCAATTGCTGGCTCAAAAATATGAATTTCTTATCACTCTGTGTATTCCCTTAGTTCGAATATTCCGAATTCCGAAAAGTGGAATTTTGTCAAATGGATATTTCTGAATTTCAAACTCTCAAAATTAAAATTTGGAAAACATAGAATTTTGGAAGTTTAACCGTCTTAACTCTCAGCTCTAATTGTTTTTTGTTGAAAATGGAGTTTTTGCAACAAAAAAGTGATTTTAATATTCTCATATCCATCCGAGTATGTTTTCAATAAGAAAAATGTAATTTTCCAAAAATAATTCGGTCCCGTTTCTCCTTAGGTTGCAGAGATAAAAAAGCGATGGGTCTGCGGCATATCGCTTCTATTTCGATCCAGATTTTAATCCAATTTGCGAAAACGAGAGAAGTGTAATTCGATTTGAAATCGAGGACGCGTCTTTGAGCTCCGGGGAGTTCATATCGCTGGGAAAAACATATTTGCTGAAGGAAATCCATTTTCAGCTCGTTACTTTCCCAGGAACAAAGTTTCCCAGCGGCTATTTTTTACCATCGAGATTTGAATAAGAAGGAAAAAATTGTGATTATCTAATAATATTCAGAGATATTTTTACGTATCCGGAATCAGTGACCTAGAATCTCCCAAGTAGCAATATTTATTAAAATCTGTTTTTTATTCTTACAATTTGGTATGCCATATCAGAAGTTTCACTTCAAAACTGATTCCAGCGAGCAGGTGAACCCCCAAGCAAAAATTTTTGATGGAAAATGTTTTTTTTTTACTATTTCGGTGCGCCATATTAGATCCACCATATTAACTTCACAAAAATGGATTCGGCATCTTGGGTTTTCAGAATCTGACAATAAATTCGAAATCAGCATTCAAAACACCATCAAGAAGCAATTCAGGATCAAAGTTGTTTGATTTCAAAAGTTTGCTCCACCATATTAGATCCGCCATATTGATCCACCTTATTAGATCTGCCATATTGAATCCACCATATTAGATTTGCCATCTCGAAGTTACAGATTCTGAGATTGAATTCGAAATTAGCGTACCAAAACACCACGAAGTAGCAATTTTTGAAAAAATTGGTTTGATTTCACTAGTTTGGTCCACCGTATTAGATCTGCCATATTGGATCCGCCATATAAAATCCACTATACTGGATTTCCCATCTTGAACATGCAGGTTCTGTCATCGAATTCGAGATCAGCGTACCAAAACACCACAGAGAAGCAATTTTTCATCAAATTTGTTTGGTTTCACAATTTTCCTCCACCGTTCCGCTATTTCGAGTTTTGGAATTATGATACTGAATTCAGAATCAGCGAACCAAAATAAACCAGAGTAGCATGTTCCTAGTTAGATCCGTTTAGTCTTATAATTTCTATCCGCAGTATTAGATTTGCGGATGTAGATTTTTACTTTGGATTCGAAATTAGCAATAAGAAAACATCCCAAATGAAAATTTTCAAAATAATACGTCTTATGTTACAATTAAGGTTCACCATTTTTGATTTACCAATTCGAATTCTTGGATTATGACATTTGAGTTGTAATCAGCAACCTAAAACACCTCAGAGTAGCAATTTAGCGTCAAATCTGTCTTGTTTTACCATTCTCATCCGCCATATTGGATTTGCCATATTGGATAAGCAATATTTGATCCTCCATGATAGATCCGAATCCAGATCCGCTATTCGAAGTTTGTTAATCATGTTTGTGGGTCATAGGTGTGCAAACCGAAAAAATCTCGAACAAACTCTTGATCAGATCTGCTTTGTTTTACAATTTCCATTCGCAGTGCTCGAGTCGCAAACAGAAATTCTGACTCCGGATTCGGGAGAAGCGACAAGGAAACTCACTGGCAGCAATTCTAAGTCAAATATGTCCTGTTTCGCCATTGAGGTCCACCATATTCAATCCGCCTTCCGGATTCTTCAAATAAGAGAGTTCAAACCAACGATACGAAAGAACCCTGAGTGGCAATTTCAAGTCGACAATATTTTGCTTAACCATTTATATTCGCCATATTGGATCTGCCATATTGAATTTCTAGATTATGACATTGGATTTATAATACGCAAATCAAAACACCTTAGAATAGTAATTTCGATTCAAATTTCTTTGACTCTACTATTTTACTCTGCCATTCCAAGTTTTTCTGTAATGTTTCAAAATCTGAAATCAACGACCCTGAACAAATCCAAGTGACAAATTCTTGGTCAGATATATTTGGTTTCACAATTTCTATCTGCAGTGTTTTATTACCCAACATGAATTTTAACTTTGGATTCGAAATCAGCGATAAAAAACACCCCTGATGAGCAATTTTTATTTAAATTTGTTCTATTTAATCATTTTGATCCGCCATATTGGATCTGCCATCTTGAATTTCCAAATTATGACATTAGATTTGGAATAAGCAAACCAAATCACCCTGAGTAGCAATTTTCATCCAATTTTGTTGGGCATCACTTCGGATTCAAAATCAGCGACAAAGAAAAGGAGCAATTTTTGGTAGAACATGTCTTGTTTTACAATAGATATGTCCGCCATATTGAATCTTTCATGATGGTTTTTCAAATTATGACTTTGCAGTTGAAATATGCAACAGGAAACACCCCCGACTAGCAAATATGGTCGAAACAGTTTTGTTTTGCCATTCAGGTCCGTCATAATGGATCCGCTATCTTGAAATTACAAATAATGACATTGAATCTAAAATCAGGAAACCAAAACACACCAAAAAACAATTCCTAGTTGAATCTGTTTTGTTCCTATCATTTTGATCCGGCATATTGGAACCGCTTTCTTGACTTTCCAAATTATGACATTGAATTTCAAATAAAAAATCCAAAACACCTCAAGAAAGAAATTTCTAGTCGAATCTGTTCTGTTTTGCCATCTTGGTACGCCATATTCACTCCGACATCTTGTATTTCCAAATTGTGTTCTTGCAGCAAATTTTTTGCCAGATCTGTTTCGTTCTAAAATTGTATTCACAGTATTTTATCTGCTATCATGAATTCTGACTCTGGATTGAGATCAGAGACCCAAAAAAATCCAGAATAGCAAATTTTTGGATGTTTTTATTTTACAATTTTAATTTGCAGTTTTCGATCCATCAAGAAAAACCTTGACTTCGTACTTGAAACCAGCAAATTGAAGAACTGCCAAGGAGCCATTTTCGGTCGACTGCATTTAGTTTCAAGATTTTGGTCCGCCAGATTGGGTCCGCCATTTAAGGTTTGCCATTTTGATTTTTGAGATCCTGAGTTTGAATGTGAAATCAGCGATGCAGGATATCTGAAGTAGGAATTCTTAGATTGAACGATTTTGTTCCAGAATTTTGTTTTGCCAAATTGGATCAGCTGTTTTGAATTTTGACCGAAACCAACAACCGCCAAAAAGCAATATTTTGTTGAGTTGCTATCGTTTCACAATTTTGGCAGACATATTGGATCCGCCAGTTTGGATCCGCAGATTGGAATTTTAATCAGCAACCCCAATATTTCCAACGTAGCAATTTACGGTTGCAATTATTCTCCTCCAGAATTTTGACCAGCTGGATTGGATCCGCTATTCTCAATCCCAATTTTTTTACGCTTGATCCTAAATCACAGACACTAAACACTCTCAAGTAGCAATCTTTCAATGAATCGGTTTTATTCTGAAAGTTTTGTACGCCCGATCGTGTCCGCCAGATGGTGTCCGCTAGATGGGTCCGGAAGATTGGATCCGCCAGATTGGGTCCGCCAGATTGGGTCTGCCAGATTGAGCCCGCTAGATTGTATCTACCATTATAACTTCTTGAATTTGAAATTTTGGATTTAAAATTAGCAAAGCAGTAAGCCTAAGACTTGCAATTTTTCGGTAAATCTGTTTCGTTTCTCAATTTAATTCCGACGTTTTGGGAGAATGGAACTTTACCAGTACCTTTTTTTTCTCAGTCAAAGTTTGAACCGGAAAAAATTGGATAATTGTCTGAGTAAAGGAGGTAGTATTCCGTTTGCTGTTTACTGCCAAAGATTTCTGATCGAGCGTCACACTTTTCACCCGCAGCCGACCAATTTTTCCCGGACTTTTTCCTCGGTCCTTCGCGCCATGCAATTACCCAACTTTTCATCGAAGCGAATTTAAAGAAAGTTTCGGCTAACGAAGTGGCTGGAAAAAAGTTAATTTTTCTGCAAGGAAGAAAAAACTTTTTTCTAATCCTTCATCTCTAGGGAAAATTCATCTTTTCTGCGCGTGAATGAAATTACTTCTTTATTGTTTGATTTTGAAGCTTCGACTGTAGCAAAATTTCTCTCATCCACGGAAAATAAAAGTCTTGGCGAACCAAGATTTGATGCAAATCCGATCATATTAATAATTCTACGTTAGGGTTTTCCGGGCAGCTGCTTTCGGATCCGGGATGAAAACTTTGAAATCCAAGATGACGGATCTAATAAGGCGGACGCTAATTGTAAGAAAACCTACTCAACTACATATTTCCACTAAAGATGTTTTGGATGGCTGATTTTCAATCCAATGTCGGAATTTCATCACTGAATGAGAATAATCCAACACAGCGGATCAAGAATAGAGAGAAACAGAGATTAAATAGAATTTTTCAAAATCGAGATGGCGGATCTAATATGGCGGATCTAATATAGCGGATATAATATGGCGGACCAAATCTGTAGAACAGAATCACTTTGACTAAACTTGTTAATTCGGTTTCGTTACACAACTTGGATTAACATCCTATTCGTCAAGCAGGGCCCAATTAGAGGACTGTTTATACAAATAAAGAGAAATATCAAACATGTAAGATTCAAAATGGTGGATCCAATATGGCCGAGCAGATTCGGGAAAGCAAATACATTCGACTAACAATTTTTACTCGAATCAAATTTTTGGGCCGCTGATTCCAAATTCGATGTAATAATTACGAAATCCGGAATGGCAGGTCTAATATCTTGACTTCAATAAGGCGAACCAAATTTGTAAAACAGAACCAATCTTTCTAAATTATCCAAATTTATTCAGTTTTATAACTTGTACCAACTTCCTATTTGTCAAAAAATGCCTATTCCGTAGACTATTTGCTTTCAAAATGAGGATCATAGAATGTAAAATTCGAAATAGCGGAACCAATATGGCTGACCGAAATTAGAAAACGTAACAGATTCGACTAACATTTGCTACTTGAAGGGGATTTTTGATTACCTGATTTCAGATACTGAGTCAGAGTTGCGAAATTCGGAATGGCGGATTCATATTGGTGGATCCAATATGTCAAATCAGATTTGTAAAACAGAATAGATTTCTTTATCTATCTATCTCCCAAAAAGGGCCCATCTTGTAGACTATTCACATTCAGAAAGAGAATTATAGAACGTGCAAAATCCAAAATGGCGGATGGAATATGACTGAGCAGAGTTGGGAAACGGAGAAAATTTCACCAATTACTGCTACTCGGAAGAGATTTTGGGTTTGCTGATTTTAAATAAAAATTCAGAGTTACGAAATTCGAAATAGCGGATCCAAGATAGCGGAACCAAAATGGCGGAAACAATATGGCGGGGACGAAATTGCGGAACCAAAATAGCGGATCCAATATAGCAAACTGAATTTGAAAAACAGAACCGCTTTTTCTAAATTACCCAAATTAGTTCTGCCTAACAAATTGAATCAACTTTCTATTCATGTAAGAGGGACAATTTTTTTACCTACGAACTTCCGAGGAGAGAAGTATAGAGCAAAAACGGGTATCACTAAATTTTGCTGCTGAAAAGATTTTGGGTCGCTGATTTCAAATTGTAAGACAAGATTCAAATATTCGGAATGACGAATCTTATCTGGAGGATTACAATTTTGGAGCAAAACTAATGGAACTTGAAATTAGTACGGGAGGAGGGGGGAAGGCTCCCTCAAAATCAACAGTGGTTGCACAAAAATTAAAAATGGCGAATACAATATGGCTGACATTAAAGAACATGATAGATTTGACTACAAATTGCCACTTAGATGGTTTTTGGATCGCTGATTCCAAGTCCAAAGTCGAATTAACAAAATTTGAACTGGCGGATCCAACATGGCGGATCCAAAATAGCCAACTCAATTCGTGAAACACGACAAATTTCACCATATCAGTCAAATTGATTTTGTTCCTTAACTTAAAGAAACTTTCTATTTATGTAAAGGAGAATATTTTGTGCACCATTACCTTCAAAGAATAGGAGTATATAGAACGTGCATTTCAAACAGTCGCATGGAAAGCATAGTCATTAAAACCTATTACAGGAACGACAAAAGTGGCTGTGGATACGGGACATTACCAGCGACGTTTATGATACTATTAACTTTATTATGGTCGCGTCGAGGCTAAGACCCATCGCTTGTATAGAACACAAACACTCACACACACAAACAAACACACCCGCACAAACATATTCGCCCACCCACCCTAAACTGGACTGCCATCTGCCCCTTAGTACCTTATGCTCGAACGCAGTATCGAATTTCGATTAATCGATCGGACGACCATTACGCGGTACGCGCTTAAAGTCATTAATAAAAGGGCTTAATATTGCAAAGAGGGTACTACCCAAAGGTCGCTATCTTCCCTTGTCAAGCCTACATTTTTCAATTTTAACAACCTCAATACATATTCCATATTAGGCAATTTATTGTCAATTTTGAGAAGTTTGGTAATAAAATTGAGCAAGTATCTTTTTGTATACAAAACTCAAGAAAAAAGTATTCTAACAAATTTTTTTAGAATCATTAGTTTCCGCTTTATAGAAGTTTGAACCGCGCGCCAATCATATGCTTCTGCCAACGCCAATGCCGTGTCTCATGATTGGTGGGCGCTCTAATCAATTGCTCTTGCCCACGCCAATGCCGTGCCTCACGATTGGTGAGTGCGCCCATTATGTGCTTTTGCCCAAGCCAATGCCGTGGCTCATGATTGGTGCGCGCGCTCATTATATGCTTCTGCCCACGGCAATGCCGTGCCTCATGATTGGTGGGCGCTCTGATCAAGTGCTCCTGCCCACGCCAATGCCGTTTCTCATGATTGTTGGGTGCTCTAATCATGTGCTTCTGCCCACGCTTATGCCGTGCCTCATGATTAGTAGGCGCGCCCATTATGTGCTTCTGCCCACACCAATGCCGTGCCTCATGATTGGTGCGCGCGCCGGCCATGTTCTTTTCCCACGCCAATGCCGTGTCTCATGATTAATGAGTGCTCTTATTATGTGCTTCTGCCCACACCAACGACATGCTTGAGGATTGACGCGCGCCCATTATGTGCTTCTGCCCACGCCAATGCCGTTCCTCATGATTGGTGCGCGCGCCAATTATGTTCTTTTCCCACGACAATGCCGTGCCTCATGATTCGTGAGTGCTCTAATCATGTGCTTCTGCACACGCCAATGCCATACGTAAGGATTGATGCGCGCGTCCATTATGTGCTTCTCCCCACGCCAATGCCGTGCCTCATGATTGGTGCGCGCGCAAAGTATGTTCTTTTCCCACGCAAATGCCGTGCCTCATGATTGGGGAGTGCTATAATCATGTGCTTCTGCCCACGGCAATGTTGTGCGTCAGGATTGATGCGCGCGCCCATTATGTGCTTCTGCCCACGCCAATGCCGTGCCTCATGATTGGGGCGCGCTTGAAATCGCTCGAAAACGCGAACGATGAGTGGAAAAAATGTTGTTTCCCTCGATTATTCCGCAACACTGTTATTCTCTTATATCATTATAGTACAACAAAAAAAGAGAGGTGGAGGCCTTCGTGTGTCGGCTGATAGGTGGTAAAAGAGTTTTACGGAATTTGTTGAAAACGTGTAAGTGGAGTCTAAAGAAGGAACTTCAGGAGGCGAGTAAGGGTGCAGGAGGGCAGTAGAGAAAATAAGAGGTAGGTTTCATTGGGTAGAAGAGGTGGGGTCACGGTCAAAAAGAAAAGTAAGGTTAGGTTGTCATTACAGGCAGGCATGCCGATTAGTATTTGAGAGATTTATTTATTATTAAAGAAAAGTCCCTAGGGCTAAATAGCCCTCTAAGGATTGATCGGGTAAGGGGAGCAAATGGGTTCAGCGTATGGTTTGAGGGATGAAAGGGTGTGTCCAAGGGCTTTTTGGTGGCATAAAAAGGATAGAGGATAAAAAATAGAGTTAAGTGTAGTATAGGGAGATGGCATAAAGATAGGAACTAGAAACAGATACATCAGTTGCAGTAATAACGGAAATGTTGGGAGTGTGTTAGATGGGGGGGGGGGGGGGGCCTTCCTGCCCACCACGGGGCTGGGTGGCGGGAGGTGGGAGGAGGAAAGGGAAAAAGGGGGGGGCGGGTAACACGGGGGC
>WSXT02231655.1:0-16213 GCA_011762715.2 Neuroterus valhalla | reverse complement strand
TCGTTTATATTTTTGAATTTTGAAAATGCCACAACTCTGACAATTTTGTTTTTATCAAAAAAAATCATGAGGATAAAATGTTTTATTTTTCACCTACTACAAGAAACCGTTCTTACAATGTAAAAGTCTTGAAACAAAAGTCCAAGCAAATTCTCCAAATGCCCCCCACCCTTCGATTCTTCATCAAAAATGGCCGGTTAATCAACTCGACTTGTATTCTTGGTCTCTCAAAATGGCTGCTGAAGCACGATCGAATATGACCATTCTTTCGAAAGTTATCGAGTTCTTGTGCGATAAAAGTAGGAATTTCCGATTTTTTGAAGAAATTCAAAAAGTTGTATTCACGACCTTGTAAGGATCCCGAAAATAAAAATTTTTTCTCTCTGACTTTCTTTTCAATCTTGCGTTATTTGGCAAAAAATTCTCATTTTCTTTTATATACTTGAATTTTGAAAATACCATAATTCTGAGAATCTATTTTATATCGAAAAAAATGACGAGGATAAATTGTTATGGAGTATACATACGACAAAGACAACGACGACGACAACAGACAGACAGACACCAACGTGAAAACTACTTTTTCGGAATTAGGAGAAGTTAGAGGAATTAGGAGGAATTAGACAAGTCGAGTTCGTCTACTAGCTATTTTGGATCAAAAATAAAAAAAGGGGGAGCATTTTGAACCTTTTTTTGAACTTTTCTTCCCAAGATTAAAAAATTGTAAGTACGGTTTCTTGTAGAAGGTAAAAAGTTGAACAATTCACCCTCATAATTTTTTTTGATGAAAACAAAATTGTCAGAGTTGTAGCGTTCTCAAAATCCAACAATGTAAACGCCAATGAACATTTTCATCCAAAGAACGCAAGATTGAAAAAAAGTCAAATACAGCAGCCGACATTCTACTTTTCAGTTTCAAGGGCTCTATACACAATTGTAGGGAAGTACAGAGATCGAGCGCGGAGCGCGATATTCGAAAGACGCGCACCCTGGGCGCGTTCAAACTTGCGAGCGATGCGAGCTGCGCACGATTAGAGCGATGACAATGTGCCCGCGCAGCGGGCAGATTTTTAATTTTAGTTATGCTTTGTTGATGAGTAAAGTTATCTGCTGGTATCGCTAGACTGCTGATATTATTTCTTCATCGTGTAGGTGTAAAAATGCAGTTAGAGTAGTATTTCACAACTGAATATAAAAGAATCATCCAGGTCGTTTAAATATCAGAGGTACTGAAAAATAAAAATGTTTCTCTATTAACGTCTCAAGGAAGCTGTTTGTCTGCATTAACTTTGATTCTCTTCTTTGCGTAAGCTATAAAGGGATTGAACGCCTTTAAGGCAGGACGAAATATGCGTTTCTTATATATCTGACGAACTCATTCTACTGAAGTCAACATTTAGTTTTATTGCAATTTTCAATTTACCTTTGCGGACCATGATCTTTATAAAATAAAATTTTATATGAGCTCACTCTTGAATTCGTGAACAATATGTTAAGCCCTGAAGAAAACATAAAGCTGCAAAAGTTAGGATGATTCTCCACATGAAGGTAACTTTTGAAATGAGTAAATTTTTTTTGAAAAATATTACCAAAATTGTATTGTATGATCAAACTAAGATTGATTACCATAAAAGAAAATCTGCCGGCCGCGCGAGCACATTCTCATCGCGCGCTTCGCTCACAAATTTGAGCGTCTTTCGAATCTTGCGCTTCGCGCTACGCGCTCAGACTTTGTACCTACCTACAGTTGTATAAAAAGCTTGTGAAACTCAAAAGCGAAATTTCGACTACTTCAGTTTGATGAGTGTGCATTCTCTTTTGTTAAAACTTCTCCGGCTTTAATGAATACATCCTTATCGCGTGTTTCGTGCTGCGCACTCGATCAAAGTTTATTTAAAACGGAAGAGAAGTTTAGTTGCTTAATTTTTTTCACATATTGTGTAGTTTCTCTAAAAATCCAATTTTAAAATTTAAAATTTTATTTTCTACGATTGAAATCAAAAATATCAATCTTCTGTGTCAGCCTTAGTCATTTTTTCAAAAATTTTATTATTTCATTTCTATAGCGTTATTTTTCCTGATTGGAATGAAAACTACATATCCTGTTAAAGATGTTGATAACACGTTTAAAGATCCTTTCCTGGTAAAGAACTTGTGTCTACTTGATTTTTCCTTAGCTTGTGTCAATTGACCAAAAGGTCATTTTTTTATTTTCTACATGGTTTTTTCATAAATGAAGGAAAAACTACTTGTCCTTGTAAAAAGTTAATTTTACTAATTATGCGACCAAAAATTGAATTTTCGATTCCTTGAGAAAACTGGAAAAGTTGTAAAGATCATTCTAGAGGGACCCAAAAAGAAACCTTTTTTTTGAGGATAAATTATGAGGGTAAATTGTTTCACTTTTCACCTGCTACGAGAAACCTTACTCACAATTTTCGAGTCTTGGAAAAAAAAGTCCGAAAAAATGCTCAAAATGTTCCCCCTCTTTCATCTTTGATCCGATATAGCTGGTTGAAGAACTTGACCTGTTTTTTTGGTCCCACAAAATGTGTGCCAAAGGGCAATCCAATCCGATTAGTCTTTCAAAATGTCGAAGGCTTGGCTCAACATGTGTAGCTTTTCGACTTCACGCTTTATCTTATCAATAATTTTCATTAAATAAAATGAAACAATCTTTGATTATAGCTTGGAAATTGGAGATTGCACGTAGAAATCTAATCCTTTTCTTAGCAAATATCATAATCTAATGTCATAACATTATTAACAATTTTTTATAACAAATATGAGACAGTTTTGAATATTATACATTTTCTACAGTCGTAACGACCAACTTCGATACAAAATATACAATTTTTCTTATATTTGTGTTTACATGAATTTCCTAAATACTAAAAATTCAGCATTAACTGTTTGTGATTTTTCATGGAAAATAATAACTGCATTTATGTACTAGCAAAGGTTTTTAGAGATTAAGCTTTTCAAGCTGTTTTTACGAATGATTCTTTTTGGTCTTCCTGTGACTTCTACCTGATTATCTATATTTTATTTATTCATTTACTTTTTCAAGAGGGTTTGGACTGACTTCTTTTACGTTTTTCTTTTTCCGCCTTGGCTCTTATCTTCTCTCCGTAATCTTTCTTCTTCTTATAAAATTCTGCTATTGAATTTGATTTTTGCTTTTTACCTATGGCCACTTCCCTGTTAATTTTCCTACTTAAAACATAATTATACATAATAAAGAATGTTTAAATTGATAAACAAACAACATTTCCATAAAAAATATGATGTGAAAAATATTCACATTTATTTAAATTGATAAATAAACATGATTTCTATAACACGTGCATGGTTTCAGGCCTTTTCGATGCCTATAAAGCGGAGCAAAAGCTCTACTTTTCACTCCCTAGGAAGTAAAAGCTACTTTTACTCCCTAGGGAGTGAAAAGTGACGTCAGGGACGAATAATGAAAATTATACATCTATAAGCTTTCATTTTACGATAATCATGAAACTCACCGTAAAAACTTTGAGGGAATTAAAGTTACAAATAATAGAATTTTACGGTAGTTTATAGAAAGTTATCATACATAACTCAAGAATAACCGGAAATTTCTGGAAATTTATGGGAAATTTTTTTATTCAATTTTTTGTTACTTATCGTAAGTCACCATACATTACCTTTGAAAATACTACAAATGACTGAAAATTTTCATGAATTTCCGAAAATTTGTGGAAATTTTTCAAATTGAATTTTGGGTGTTTTATGGTAACTCATCATATTTTCCTGTAAAATTTCCATAAATTTGCGGAAATTTATGGAAAATTTTAATTGAAGTTTGGGTGATTTATGATAAATCACCGTATTTTCCTGTAAAATTACCATAAATGACCGAAAATTTCCATAAATTTTCCTAAATTTATGGAAATTTCCAAAATTGAATTTTGAGTGTTTTATGATGAACCTTCATATTTTCTTGTAAGATTACCGAAAATTTCCATGAATTCCCGGAAGTTTATTGAAAAATTTTATCGAATTTTGAACTTCTCTGCGATCATGCTACCTTTTTTCGAACAGCAATATTGGCTGAAATCATGACTGTATACCAAAAAATGTCTGAGATCATCCATTTGTTATAAAAAATATCGTACGCGCTAAGGGGGAAAACATACACTCGTCGGAAAAGTCCCTCTTATCTCCCTAGGTGCATAATAAACTTTTCCATGTTAACAGTTCTCACAAAAAACAATTTGGAAAAAAAATCTAAGTTGAGACCATCAGTCAGACTTAATGATAATATACAAACCTAACCTCTGGTAATCTGTCAAACGAAATTCAGGATTGAAAGAAAAGTCAAACAGTTCCGACAAGAGAAGAATATGAATCCAGTTTCAATTGGAAGATCATATTATTTATTTCGGTGCTTTCATGCACCGCCCTGACAAGCTGAAAGTAAGATTACGTCGATGGAGGTTACGTCGATGGAAAACAACCCAAAAAGTGTTCCTAAAATTTCGAGAAAGTATGGATTTGGAAATCCTTTTGCAATTCGTTTTCTCCCGTTCTAATATATATTTTTATCCTTTATTCATTTAATTTTGATGACAAATATAGAATTGATTGTCGATTACGTCGATGGACACCAAAAAAATACGCAAGGTTTTCGGAAACTACATAAGAGTCAAAATGGCGGAGATAACAATGAGGATTGATGAGTTGAGAATTAGAAGTCAAGGATCAAAGGTCAGATGTTAAACTGTATATGCCAAAGGTTAGGAGTCAAAGTTTGAACTTAGGGATCATGAATCGATAGCTCATAACTTCGAAAAGTTATTCTCAAGGACGAATTCGATTTTTTTGATTCTTTCATACTGCGGTTCTCATTTGCTGATTTTACGTCACCTTCACCTTTTGATCGGCACTTTTTCGGTTAATTGAAGCTAAAAAAAAGAACTTGAAATAGAGAAAATTCATATTATATAATTATAAACTGATTATAACTTTACTTGAATCCTAATCATTTCGTATTAGAAATTATCAAGCTTTTAGTTTATCTCGGAAGGTGAAGAAACTGAAACAGAGAGGTGATTCTCAACACTCTTTACTAAAAAATTAACTTTATGCTTTCAATTAATAATCCATTATCTGCTACACTGTGAGTGAAGGGGTTGTCATTTGCACCCTGCATATATTTTGACCCTGGCGTACGAGGTCGATGTGAAGGTGTCGACGTAGAAACGATTCGAGGGCGAGAATATTTTCAGGTCGCATTTCTATTACGACGAATGGAAGCATCAGCTTGAGGGATAGTATTTTTTTTTTACCCTCTTTTTTATTTCATGCTTCTTTCCTTCTCTCCTCTTCAACCTTCCACCTTCCTGTCATTTCTGCTCAGAATCGTAACTGAGAATGCCACTACTGGGATATCGGTAAATTTTGCGCGATAAAATATTGAAATTGTTTTATTATTCTCCAACTTACTAACCTTACCTTTGCCATTTCAGGAGAAATCGATTTGATACTCGACGGGAGTTCAATTACTTCACGGTACGAAATTCTTCATTAAAGTTACTATACAGTTTTGAGATTCAATTGTAAATACAATCGAATAAACCTAATGCTTTCTTCCAAAAAGATTTCCTCAAATTTCCCTTTGTACCCATTTTGGAGAGAAATGAATGATAAGATTAGCGTGAAGGATATTCAAAAGCCAAAAGCTGAATGTCATTGGAATCTGAATGAATTTTTTGCTGAGTAGGAAAAATTTCGTGTGACGTGAACGAAAGAAGCCAGCTAGCAGGGTATGATGCGTCCATCATTCCTTTGTTGAATTTTCCCCATTTTAAAAATGCGCCAGCTACTGAATCTCTCCATTCCACACAATCCGCAAAAAATGTGCATATATTGTCATTTGAGATATTGAGATTCTTAAGTATAACGCAGTTGAAATAAGTAAAATGAGTACAAAAAGTAAAACTCTTTGCGTTGCTCGGAAAGTATCTTACAGCAAATTGAGAATACATCCAAATGATAGTAACTTACCGATTGGCTCACACGTTTTGTACTCGAGAATCCAAGCCGAAGAAGAGACAAATTTCGGGCACTGGCTCTCAGGTGCCCCAATCCATTCCTGACATGTTGTTCCATTCGTTCATGTCTGTAATGAAAGTAGATTTATAAAATGCATAAACACTCAAATATAGTAATATACATTTTGTCAGATCATTAAATAATAAGAGATCGCATCAAATGCATGACGTACGATTGATGATTATACTTTTGAAGAGAGGTTATAAAAGTCCAATCTTTTAACAAGAGCAAGTGGGTAATACTAAATCTTTTGATGCTCATTAGGGTGGCCAAAAAAAATTTTTTTCGGACTTTTATGAAAACCCAAGGAAATTTGTTCAAATCCACAAAAGAATAAACGCATTTTCTTTTGTTTTGAAAAAATTTATATTTAGAGGTGGCGCAAACCCCATGAAGTTTAGCACGTATTTCCCATAAGAAGAAAAGACGTTTTTGTAAATTTCATTCAGAATTCTCATTATTAGGTGAATCGAGTTTTAAACTCTTCACAATTAATCAAAGAATGCGAATGAAATATTATTTTTCAAATATCACTCCCATAAGTCTGTTTTATAGGGTCCTGAAAACCCCCATAAGTGAAAAAATGGGTTTTTCGGGTTTTTGGCGCTAAAAATGCAGATTGTTTCAAATGCATGAAATACTACTTTATACTGATAATTGTATGTTTATTTACATTTTTTTAACAATTTATTATTGTTTTCAGCAACTTTCTCTCAGAAAAGGGCCAGAAAGTCAAGGTTTTTTCTGAATTCTTCAACTTTTTTCAACGTTTCAGTTGGAGCGCGGTAATAATCAATTAAAGTTGAGAAAAATAATTGTTTCAACAATTTGTTATTAAATATAACAATATTCTCTCAAAACGATGCTACAAAGCTGCGATTTTTCAAAATTTTCAACTTTTTGTCCACTTTTCACTTGAAGCAGGTAATTATTTTATTTAACTAAGCAAAAAGAATTGCTCAAACGAATTATAAATGTCTATAGCTATTTCTTCTAGATTAATACTTCATACATAGTTGCGGTTTTTTCCTGGGATTGTTGACTTTTTATCATTTTTCTATTAGTTTAGAGTAATAATTAATTCATGTCAAAGAAATATTTGTTTAAAAAATTTTGTATTATTGCTAATAATATTTTCTTAGCTTAATGATATGAAATTGCAGTTTTCTCTGAAATTTTCCATTTTTTGCCCACTTTTTACTTGAAGTGAGATAATATTCAATTTGATTGATCAAAAATGATGGTTTTAACAAATTAATACTTTTTATGGCTTTGTTCTCTTAGATTAGTGCCTAAAAGTTGCGGTTTTTTCGAAACTCTTAAGCTTCTTGTCCACATTTCACTTAGTGAGGTAATAATTAATGCGAGTTGACAAACATTTCATTTGAACAATTTATCATTGTTCATAAGCATTTCCTCTCAGATAAGTGCTAGAAAGTTGTGGTTTTTTCTGAAATGTTTAACATTACACTGAATGGAATTCGAATGAAATTTAATTAGATTTATTTGATTTAATTGTTGGTCAAATGATTGTTTTTTATTTAGAACAAAACTTTTTTTTAATATCAACCATTATATTTTTGATTAAAAATTTTTATTTGTATGTCGAAAATTCAACTCTTTGGTTGAAAGTTGAACTACTTGCTTAAGAATCAAATTTTTGCGTTAAAGATCCATAATTTTAGTAGAAAATTCGAAATGAAATTTTTACTGAATGAATTCATCTTTTTTGTTTCACCCAATTTTTTTAACATTTGAAAAAGAACATAAATGAGTTACTCAAAATAACAAAATACTATTTGGAATATGATTTTCTCTAATCTTTATTTATTATTTGTTCGCAACTAAACAGGTAAAGCAAAGTTTAATATTTCAGAAAACACCGCAACTTTTTAGCACTAATCTAAGAGTAGAAAGCCATAAACAGTAATAATTCGTTCAAATCATCATTTTCGTTCAAATAAATTAAATATCAACTCACTTCAAGTGAAAAGTGGGCAAAAAGTTAAAAATTTCAGAAAAAACTGCTAGTTTCTATCATTTGGCAAAGACAATATAATAATACTTTTGTTCAAACAATTATTTTTTCAACATAGAATAATTATTACTTTAATCTAATTGAAATGTAATAAAAAGTTAAAAATTTCAAGAAAAGAATAGCTAAAAACATTTACAATTTGTTTAAAGAATTATCTTTGCCTAATTAAATTGAATAATTACTTACTTTGAGTGAAAAGTGGGAAAATGATTAACATTTCAGAAAAACCCGCAAGTTCTCATCATGAAATAAAGAAAATATTTTCAGCAATGATAATAATTTGTTAAAACAATCATTTTTCTAACATGAATAAATTATCACTTTAATCTAATTGAAATGTGATGAAAAGTTAAAAATTCCAGGAAAAAGCCACAAATATGTAGAATTGATCTAGGAAAAGATAGCTATAAACATTTACAATCTGTTTAAACAATTATTTTTGCTATATTAAATTAAATATTAACTTACTTCAAGTAAAGAGTGGGCAAAAAGTTAAGAATTTCAGAAAAACACGCAAGTTTTCATCATTAACCAAAGAAAATATTTTTAGCAATGATAATAATTTGTTAAAACAATAATTTTTTAACATGAATGAATTGTTACTTTAATATATTTGAAAAGTGATGAAAAGTTAAAAATTCCAGGGAAAAACCACAACTATGTAGTATGGATCTATGTAGAAGAAGATAGCTATAAACATATACAATCTGTTTAAACAATTACTTTTGCTAAATTATATTGAATAATAACTCACTTCAAGTGAAAAGTGGGCGAAAAGTTAAAAATTTCAGAAAAACCCGCAACTTTCTATCATTAGACGAAAAAAATATTATTACCAATGATAATAATTCCTTAGAACAATATTTCTTTAACATAGATGAATTATTACTTCTATCTAATTGAAAAGTGATAAAAAGTTTAAAATTTCAAGAAAAACCCGCAAGTATGTAAAATTGATCTAGGAAAAGATAGCTATAAACATTTACAATTTTTTCAAACAATTATTTTTGCTTAATTAAATTAATTAATTACTTACTTCAATTCAAAGTGCACAAAAAGTTGAAAATTTCAGAAAGAAAACGCAACTTTTTAGCATTATTCTAAGAGAATATTCTCATAATGAATAACAAATTGTTTAAACAATTATTTTTGTTATCTGCGATTGATTATTACTGCGCTTCAACTGAAAAGTTAAAAATAAGTTGCAAAATTCAGAAAAAACCTTAACTTTCTAACCCTGTTCTAAGAGAAAGTTGCTAAGAACAATGATAATTTGTTAAAAAAATTAAAATAAACATCTAATTATCAGTATAAAGTCGTATTCCATGTATTTGAAGCAGTCTGCGTTAAGAAAACCGCAAAAAATCATAATAAGTGACAAAAACTCGAAAATCCCATTTTTTTACTCATGGTGTTTTTTTGGGAACCTATCAAACAGATTTATGGGGGTGATATTTGAAAAGTAATATTCAATTCGCATTCCGTCACTGATTGTGAAGAGAAATGGTGAATTTCGCGTTCGATTCACCTAAAATTGAGAATTCTGAATAAAATTTACAAAATTTTCTTTTTTACTTATGGGAAATAGGTGTTAAACTTCATGTAGCTTGCGCCACCTCTAAATATGATTTTTTTTCAAAACAAAAAAAAATGCGTTTTTTTTTTGTGGATTCGAACATATTTCTGGGCGCTTTGCATAAAAATTCGGGAAAAATTTTCTGTAATGTGGTTTTTTATTCAAAAACTCATTCGAATTTTTATTTTTTTTTACGATATTTATTATTTATGAAATAAAGTATTTGATCATTTGATGACAGGTTTCACGATTTTACGAATATTCTCGAAGAAAATGAGTAGTGTCCTTGAACTTTCGACAGAAAATAAATTTATAACTTCAGAGTCAACTGAGTCTTCTAGATTGCTTTCAGAAGACCTTATATTGCAGCTTCTTCTAAGGAAAACTTTTCACCCACTTATACGAAAGCAAAACCTATTTTATTCTCCATACCATAACTACGTGAATATGAGAACTCTTGTGAACTTTCTGAGCCATACATTACGGCCTTTATTGTTTCACTGAAATAAATCCATCATCAGCTAATAGTAAAGTTGGAGTGTAGAAAAATGAAAACTTGGAGGTGGAAAATATTATTCTTGTATCATCCACAGACAACAGTTCATCTGAATTTGTAGAAGGGTGAAAATAATTTTCAGAACAATTAGCCATCTGGATTATTCTCAGGAAAATACATCTGACAGTTCCTGATTACACAAAATACTTTTTATCATTCAATTGAGAAGTGAAAGCTCATCATGAAGAATTTTTGCTGGCGCTTCAATTCCTCGAATTCAATTATTAATTTCAATTTCCTTGTTTTATTGAGTCTTGATGAGAGAAAATCTGCTATCATCGTTTTTATAATATCAACGTTTCGGATTTGCGTCAGTCAAGTTAACGCATCCAGGTAAAGAGCATTGAGTTAAGTTTATTCTAAAATTAAATTTTACATGATTTTCCTCAGAATTAGTAATTTAAGTATTCCACAGTATTTGATTTTACCGGCGTAAAAAGTGACTGCACATAATTCACTGTCCTTAGCAAGATAGATTATTCGTCCACAGAAAATCTAACTTTTCGCACAGTGTCCTATGGGTTTCTTTGGTTAAACTCCGAGTTTCGCGTTTCAATTTTTCTTTCTGATATGCATTGGAACCTATAAAAGTGTTGACTACTGAGTTTACAAACTTGGCGTGTCACCATTTTTTAAATGATTCCCGCTGGAAAAACTCTTTGTATACAATACATGCGTACATGTATATAATGTATATTGTATATATGGAAATATATATGAAAATACTCCAAACGTAATGTATATGAACACTGATCTGAACTTCTGAGGCAAAGTGTTATCGATGCCTTGAGACGAATTCCCATAGAGACCAATAGAAACTTTGTTGAAAACATAAAATGATCAAAAACGAAGTGTTATACATGAAAAGTTACTTTTAGCGTTTTGTAAGCAAATCTTGAATGATAAAGGTTCGGCATCTGTTTATCAGCATGCCATAAAATAAACAATGCAAGCTACGACCCTAAGATTTTTAACAAATAGTCCAGTATGTTTAGATTTTATTATTGCAATTCATTGAGTAAGACATTTTTTTTTGGCATTTTTGGGATACCATATAGGAAGCTTTAATCCAAGTTCCCGACCATCAACCATTTGCAGATTGTCCGCCATCTTGAATTAAGGTTGTGATTCCTTGTATCGAGAATAACAGTCGTATTTTTGACATAATCAAGAAAACAGTTCATACCATTTTTCATGAAAAAAAAAGAGTTCCACAAATTAATACATTAGATATTTTTTCGTATTTTTCTTACTTGTTGCGTAAAACATAATTGTATAAGTAAAAATCTGCCAGCTGCGCAGACACATTCTCATCGCGCGATTCGCGCGCGGCTCGCTCCGCTCGCAAGTTTGAGCGCACCTAGGGCGCGCGTCATTCGGATCTCGCGCTTCGCGCTCGATGGTAATCTCACCAAGCGTTCCGCGCTCGATTATAAATTTACCTCGCGCTACGCGCTCGGCCTTTGTACCTCCCTACAGTTGTATAAAAAGCTTGTGAAACTCAAAAGCGAAATGTTGACTACTTTAATTTGATGAGTGTGAATTCTCTTTTTCTAAAGCTTCTCCGGCTTTAATGAATACATTCTCATCGCGTGTCTCGTGCTGCGCACTCGATCAAAGTTTTTCCGAAGCGGTAGAGAAGTTATTTTGCCTAATTTTTTTCACATGTTGTGTAGTTTTTTTAAAAATTCAATTTTTTAATTTTTAATTTTATTATTTTCGATTGAAACAAAATATTCTGTGTTAGCCTCAGTCATTTTTTCAAAAATTTTATTAGTTCATTGAAATAAAAAATACATATCCTGTCAAAGAAGTTGATAACACATTTAAAGATATTTTCCTGGTAAAGAACTTGCGTCTATTTGATTTTTCCTAAGCTTGCGCCAATTGTCCGAAAGTTCAATGAAAAAGTTCAAGTTTTTTTTCATTTTTTATATGGTTTTTTATAAATGAAGCATAAAATACTATGTCCTATCAACAAGTTAATCTTACCAAATTTGTAGATCTTTTTTTGGTATACAAGTTAAGTTCATTCATAGTTTACCGTACCTTGCATAGTTTGACCAAAAAATGAATCATTCTATTTCTCAACATTTTTTGGGCGAACAAAACTTGCATTTTCGATTTTTTGAGAAAACTCGAAAAGTTGTGAAGATCATCCTGGAAGGCTCCCAAAAAGAAACATTTTTTTCCTTCAAACTTTTTTTCATATCTTGCCTTTTTTTGGCTAAAAATTCTCCTTTCCGTTAATATTTTTGAATTTTGAAAGTGCCACAACTCTGACAATTTTGTTTTTATCAAAAAAAAAACCAGAGGGATAAAATGTATCACTTTTTATCTACTACAAGAAACCGTACTCAAAATTTTTAAGTCTTGGAAAAAGAAAGTCCCAAAAAATTTTCAAAATGCGCCCCCTCTTTTATTTTTGATCCGAAACAGCTGGTTAATGAATTCGACGTGCATTTTTCTTCCCTCAAAAGGGTCTCCAAAGAACGATCGAATATGATCATTCTTTGAAAAGTTATCGATTTCACAGATTATTTTTCATTATTTTTTGTGCGATCAAAATTGGAATTTTCGATTTGTTGAAGAAATTCTAAAAGTTGTATTCACGATTTTGTAGGGCTCCCAAAAATAAAATTTTTTCTCTCTGACTTTCTTTTCAATCTTGCGTTATTTGGCTACAAATTCTCATTTTCTTTTATATTTTTGATTTGAAAAAATACCATTACCCTGAGAATTTTGTTTTTATGGAAAAAAATAAATAAGATAAATTGTTTCACTTTTAAAGTGCTACAAGAAATTGTACTTACAATTTTCGTTTCTTGGAAAAAAAGTAAAAAAAAAAAGTTCAAAATGTTACCCTTCTTTGATTTTTCATCAAAAATACCTGGGTAATGAACTCATCCTTTCTTTTCCGGTTTCGAAAAAGTGTACCAAAGCACAATCCAATATGATCATTCTTTCGAAAGTTATCGAGTATACAAATTGCAGACTACAGACAGACAGACACCTTCGCAAAAACCATTTTTTCTGACTCGGAGATTCTCAAAACGTGGAGATTTCATTAAATCCGCGATTGTCAATTTTCACATAAAACTAATACCTTCTCATTTAGAATGAGATTGTAAAAAGAGAGTTGACATTTTTTTTAGATCGAATATCTTTCTTTATTTCGGTGCCTTCGCAAAACTTTTGAGAAGAAAGTTGTAGTTCACACGATCCTCCACAATTTTAGTTTAAAACTTTTTTTTTGTAACAGACATTTTATGCGCACCGTCACTCGGTATAGTTGGTAGTGCTGGATTGCGAGCGCTGTGCCGTACTAATCATTTTAAGTTTCGTTGTTGGAATGGAGCTCAACATTTTTTCTGTTTCTTTTTTATTTTCACCAATTAAATATGGTTTTCACTTTTTTTTTAGCATTTATATTGCAATTATCCTTCATTTTTTATTCTCATTTTGAATTCTTCTTGTTTTTGAACTTAGCTTCAAGAATTAAGCCTCTCATAATAAGCCTCCAAGCAATGCCTGACGTACTCAATCCTGTGGGATTCTCAATCTTTGACCCCTACCATCTGCAGCCGGATTTTAAATTTAAAATGCTCGCATTCTCCTGAACATTTGGTCAGTGGAGAGGAAAACTGCAGAAAACCAAAATTCCTGAGCGCAGTCAAATGTCGACAGACGAGTTTAGATGTAGGCATTCGATAGCATCGAATGCCTACACCGATTCTCGGCGTCAAATCTCTCGCTCGACAGTAATTAAACATGGTGAAAAACTGAAAACACGACTAAGCGAGAATCCCGAACAGTCACCCACCCGAGAGCTAACCGCCTCCGTTCATGCTTGACATTCATATGATTTATCTTGTTTGTTGGAAGCATGAATGAAAAATTCTCAAAAATGAAGAATGAGAAATTTTTCACAGGAATTCGATAACAAAACTTATTTTCTAAAATTGTGAGATTCATGTTACAAACCTCACAATCTTTAATTTATGAATACGGGTCATACTATTCAGAATTTACATTCAAAATTTTTTTTGGCGCGAATGTTTTTTTTTTATTCTTTGATGAAAAATAAAAGACACGTATTTTTTTAGTTCATCATGATATGCAAATTTTTGACTTTATAAATTTTCAAACTTTTGACGATTTTAACGTTGACTTTTTTTTTCAACTTTTGATAATATTGGAAAAAGTATTTTATTCCAAAAATATCTCACCATCATGAAATGTATGATTTTTTCTCACCTTTCGAATGGAGACATCGAGAAATCGACCAAACCGATTGTTTGTTTAAAAAATTACGATTTAATAAACAAAGTGATATCTTCCAAATTCAGGCATCTTTTTTTCAATTTTTCTTATAACATTCTCATTCTGAATGAGAAGGTATTGGTTTTATGTGAAAATTGACTTTCGCGGATTAGATGAAATCCTTAGGTTTTGAGACCCCCTGAGTCAGAAAAAATGGTTTTTACGAAGGTATCTATCTGTCTGTCTGCCCGTCTGTAGTCTGTAGTCTGTAGTCTGTAATCTGTGTACTCGATAACTTTGGAAAGAATGTTCGGTTTGGATTCCCCTCTGGCACCCATTTTGAGGGACCAAAAGTACAAGTCGCGTTCGTTAACCAGCTGTTTTGGATCAAAAATAGAAGAGGGGGAGCATTTTGAAAATTTTTTTGGATTTTTTTTCCAAGATTCAAAAATTCTAAGTACGGTTTCTTGTATTGGGTGAGAAGTTAAACAATTTATCCTCATGATTTTTTTTGATAAAAGCAAAATTGTCAGAGTTATGGCATTTTCAAATCCAAAAATGTAAAAAAAAAATGAGAATTTTTAGCCAAATAACGCAAGATTGAAAAGAAAGTCGGGGAGTAAAAACATTTCTTCTTGGGAGCCCTACAATATAGTGAATACGACTTTTTGAATTTTCTCAAAAAATCGAAAATTTCATTTTTTATCGCACAAAAAATAATTAAAAAATATCTGTGAACTCGATAACTTTCGAGAGAATGATCATATTCAATCGTGCTTTGGCACCTGTTTTGAGAGATCAAAAATACGAGTCGAGTTCGTTAACCAGCTGTTTTGGATCAAAAAAAGAAGAGGGGGAGTATTTTGAAAAATTTTTTGGATTTTTTTTTCCAAAACTCAAAAATTCCAAGTACGATTTCTTAAGTAGGTAAAAAGCGAAACAATTTATACTCATGATTTTTTCTGATGAAAACAAAATTGACAGAGTTGTGGCATTTCAAAATTCAAAAATATAAAAGAAAATGAGAATTTTCAGCCAAATTACGCAAGGTTGAAAATAAAGTCAAAGAGAGAAAATGTTTATTTTTGGGAGCCCTACAAGATCGTGAATATAACTTTTTGAATTTTCTCGAAAAATCAAAAATTCCAATTTCGATCGCACAAAAAAAGGAAAAATAATCTGTGAACTTGATAACTATCGAAAGAATGAATATTCGATCGTGCTTTGGCGCCCATTTTGAGGGACCAAAAATACAAGAGGCGTTCGTTAAACAGCTATTTTGGATTGAAAATAGAAGAGGGGGAGCATTTTGAACATTTTCTTGGATTTTTTTTCTGAAATTTAAAAATTGTAGTAAGTACTGTTCCTTATAGTAGGTCAAAAGTGAATGAAGAATAGAAAGATTCATTTTTTTGTCAAACTATGCGAGGCGCGAAAAAATGTTAAGAACAAAAATTATTCATTTCAAAAAAACCCATAAATTTTGAATGTACCATTCTTTCATAAGATGTGTAGTTTTTGATTAATATCGTGAAAAATGTTACCAAAACTGAGAAATTCCATTTTTGAGCAAAACAGTGCGAGGTATGGAAAAAATTGGAACTACACAAATGTGTTTACCTTCAAAAAATCTACAAATTTACTGTCGACTATTTTTCGATGAGAAGAATAGTTTTTGTTTTAATCGCGA
>WSXT02231644.1:0-16213 GCA_011762715.2 Neuroterus valhalla | reverse complement strand
ACCTCAAATTAGCCTAAAAAACACCTTTTTGTCAAGGTACATTTTTAAAAGTGAAATTTTGTAAACTAGTGTAATTGAAAAGTAATAAAAAGTTAAAAATTTCAGGAGAAAAACCGCAACTATGTAGCATCAATCTAGAAAAAGATACATATAAAGATTTACCCTTTGTTTGAACCATTATTTTTGCTAAATCAAATTGAATAATTACTTACTTTATGTGAAAAGTGGACAAAAAACTGAAATTTTAGAAAAAACCGCAACTTCGTACCATTATTCTGAGAGAATATTGTTATGAATGATAACAAATTGTTCACACAATTATTTCTGTTATTTTGATTGATTATTACTTCTCTTTAACTGAAAGGTTGAAAAAAAAGTTGAAAAATTCAGAAAAAAAACTTGACTTTTTAACCCTTTTCTAAGAGAAAGTTACTAGAAACAATAATAAATTGTTTACACAATTTAAATGAACATCTGATCATCAGTATAAAGTTGTATTCAATGTATTTGAAACAATCTGCGTAAAAAAACCGCAAGAAAAATAATTAGCGCCAAAAACTCGAAAAGCCCATTTCTTCACTTATGGAGGTTTTTCAGGACCCCATAAACAGACTTATGGGGGTGATATTTAAAAAGTAATATTTTATTCGCAATGTAATTAATTTTGAAGAGAAATGGTGAATTTCGAACTCAATTCACCTAATATTGAGAACTCTGAATAAAAATGTACAAAAACGTTTTATTTTCTTATGTGAAATACGTGTTAAACTTCATGAGGCTTGCGCCACCTCTAAATATAATTTTTTTTCAAAAAAGAAATGCGTTTATTTTTTCGTGGATTCGAACAAATTTCTGGGTTTTTGCATAAAAATCCGAGCAAATTTTTTCGGACCGCCCTACTGTATAAAAATAAAAGAGTGACAATTTCGAGGCGGTAGACTAAACATGAAAAAAGGGAAGAAGACATGAAAAAACTCGGGTGAGCGTACAAGAAAGTAGGGGAAGTGTGAGGATATACTGAAAATTAATGAAGGTAGAATGCTCCCTTACCTTAAGCTTTTTGCAGTTAGGTTGACTTAAAGTAAATTTAGGTTGGCTGCAAAGATTTCCGTATTAAAACTGAAAGTAAAGAACCCTAGCTTCTTCCGATACGGCTCATTGGATACTGTCAATTATGAATTCAACTTATTGTTTTATTCTTCTATATATATTATTTTGCACTTCGAATAGTATTGGGTATATTCATAGGGGAGAGCGGAGAGTTGTGAGCCGGAGGGAGTTGTGAGCCATTTCGATTTCTGCCCTGCTGTGATGTCTAGGTCTGTTGAATGTACTGTTCAGTATTTTTCTTGACCCAAGCTAACTTTTTAGTGAACATTCATCGCATCTGTAGGCGTTCTTGGCTATGAACTTGGTTATGAACCACCAGTTGTTGGGAGTTGAAGGGAGTTGATGAAGACTTTTGCATCATCTGTATGGGCAGAGTGCCGAAAAAGTTGAATAGAAATAACGAAATATATTGTAACAAGTGCGACCGTGCTGTGCACTTGAAGGATGCCAACATGACGACTGGGTAATACACCTGTGTTAATTGCGAATCTGATTAATTTTTTAAAATCTTCTAGTCACATCAAATTTATCTTAAATTTTATTTTCTAATACTTTAATAAATATATATTATAAAAATATTCTGTTTTCTGATATTTTTTTACATGGCTCACAACTCCCCACCAAAATTACGAATGCCGATTTTTTTGACTTTTAGCCGATCTGCAATATTTCAAAGACGACATTGATTTTTTTCAAATTCTTTTGTCCAGTAGTTGTGTTTAGATTTCCTCTAAAAATTCAACTTAAAACATTTACAATCTATCGATTTTCATGGAAGGTATACCTCGAAAACAAAACCCGGCTCACAACTCCCCACTCTCCCCTACATATTTGGTAAAGTTTCATGATACTTTTAGGGGTAGATATTTATATTTAATTTATGAATGAAATAAGTGAAGGCAGATTGCCTTCTTAAATATAAAAGCGAGAGGAAAGGAAAGAATGAATAGAAAATTGGGCAAGTGAAAGCAGGTAAATGAAGAAAATGAAAGTGTTAAGGGTATGGGTGTGATCGAACCATTACCGCTTCTCTTCTGTGAAAGTAAACGGCATTAACCTGGTTGTGGCAGTAGCCAAGCACTCGTTATTATACTACAATGCTTTTATTCCTTTTCATTTTAAACGACAAAGCATTTAACAATGCATTTTAAAATCTAACTACTCATCATGTCATTCTTTATTCGCTCGCCATCACAATATTAATTATATTTTTATATCCCTGTCATTAAACCTGTTGCTTTATAGAAAACTCAACTACATCCAAACGATTTTGCCTTCCCTTCAACAGGATGTAATTATACAAGTCTAACGTGTTCGGAAACAGTGTTTTGTATAAAACGAATATAAATATTTTTATTTGTTACAGGAGGTGCTTCATGAGAAATTGAATGTATAAGAAGCTCTGAAATAAATGAATTGAGAATCACTTTAGTTACTTTAATTGATTAAATAATTTATTTATAAATCTAGAAGTAATAGAATGTTTATACTACAATAAAGTTGACCCAATGGAATAGATGTTATTGAGAGAAAACCGACTAAAATGATAAAATTCTCCCTCCCTCAGTAAGAGACGAATCACGTCAAGTGGGCACCCCATTTTCCAGCCCAAGCATTTATAACTTTGTTCCGATAATAAATAATTGCGCTCAAACTGTTGGATATTTTTTGACAAAAATTGGTACACATACTATTGAGAGACAGTTCTTTCAGATAAAAAATATTGTGATGATCAATGAACAATTTTTCAATATTTTTAATAACATTTTTAGAAACAATTGACATAATTATCAACTTCTCAATGCTCAGACCGTCTAGATCTTTGGTGATAAATGTAAAAACTATTCAAGAACGACAATCTGAAAAGAAATTCCACTGCCCGCCATTAATTTGCTCAGGAAATGTATAATTGCGAAGCGCGGCGGAGCGCGCGGCTCACAGTGGCAAATCTTAACCAAATCAAACAAAATTCATCCAGAAATGTTTCTAATTGAATTTCAAAGACAATGGTGAAGCTGAATTTTTCAAAATAATTTGTTTAACGTTTCCTGAACAAAACATGGCGTGATTATAAGATTTCGAGTCATAAACTAGATAAACCTTATAGAATTTAAGGATTTTGAGGCATACCTGATTTTGAATTTGCCATTAGTTTTGCGGAATAAATTTGTTCAAACTATTTCTTTGAATAAATTATTGCTTATTTTATCTTTTTTTGCAATATCAATTCTAAAATCTAATTCTACTAGGGGAAGCGTGTCCAAAGCAGTATATTTTCGTATATATTTTCGCAGTATATTTTAAAGAAAAAAAATTATTAAATGAAAAAATCACATAAAAGAAGGAATTTAGGAAAAATACATTTTTTTAAATGTAATATAGAATAAAATAAACATTTACACAATAACTGAACAGATAAAAAAAATAACCTAACTTTTAAATCCATAAATTTTTTGAATAATTTATTCGGTTAAACAGGCTAATTCAAAACAACGCAATCCATACTAAGAACACATTTGTCTATATACAATGAGTTATAAGAATAGTTCTTATTTAAAAATACGATTCGTTATGAATACAAAGTAAACAAAAAAAATGAATTCGTTCCGACAAATTTTTTTTTTTTTTGTAAAACTAATGGCAAACTAGAAATTAGCGCAAAAAAAAACCCTTCAGTTAACATTGGTCGCATTTGTATTATTATTCATTTTCTTGTAGACTTTTAGAGCCTTATTATGATTTGATATAAATTATGCGAAATTAATTATTCAGTCATTTGATTGTAAAAAATTGTATTTTATATATAAAATATAATGCTTCAGATATATCTTTTCCGGTAAAATGAGACTTTAGAACTGATTTTGCAAAAAAAAATAGAATAAGCAATAATTTATCTAAAGAAATTGTTTGAACAAATTTATTTCGCAAAACTAATGGCAAATTCAAAATCAGGTATGCTTCAAAGTCCTTCAATTCTATAAGGTATATCTAGTTTATGAGTCGAAATCTTATAATCACGCCATATTTCTGGATGAATTTTGTCTGATTTGGTTAAGATTTGCGACATGTAGGTCTTTCTGAACATTCCGTCGCCACTGTGAGCCGGGCTGCTCGGTGGTGGGCCCGAGCCGCGCGCTCCGCCGCGCTTCACAATTATAAATTTTCTGAGCAAATTAATGGCGGGCATTGAAATTTTTGTTCAGATTATCGTTCTTAAATAGTTTTTACATGTATCACCAAAGATCTAGACGATTTGAGCATTGAGAAGTTGATAATCATGTCAATTGTTTCTAAAAATGTTATTAAAAATATTAAAAAATTGCTTATTGACCATCGCAATATTCTTTATCTGAAAGAACTGTCTTCCAATAGTATGTGTACCAAAATTTGTCGAAAAATATTTAACAGTTTGAGCGCAATGAATTATTATCAAAACAAAGTCATAAATGTTTGTTGCACGAAATAAAATAGTTAAACAAATTATTTTGTCAGAAGACCAACATTTATATGTTACTCATAGTGTGAAGATTCGATTGATATAATCATTTAATAACATTTGCTTGGGCTGGAAATTGGGGTGCCCACTCGACGTGGTTCGTCTCCAAAGCTCTCGAAAGTGTAGATACTACTAAGAGAATTTAATCTAAGATGAAGCTTACATCTTGAACTTTCAATGAGATCCTATTTCGGATTTTCTACGCAATTATAAAAGAATTCACGAGCTTCCAGGATACAACCGGATTTGATCAACAGATTTTATCCTTGAAAAGAATGGCTTTCAGCAAGGCAGCAAGTTTTCACCACGTATTTTAACGATGTCAATCTCTCGATACCTCAAAGTGAATCCTTGAATGTCCTTAACGAGAAACCAGTGTCTTTGTCACGCTTCTGCTTTCTCAAATCCACAGAGTGTACAGATAGTGGGAAACGAAGTCAAACACTCGTTTTAGCAAAGAAAATTAATTGCTCGCCAAGCTCTCCTCAAAAGAAAGAGGGAAATTGTGAAGTGTCAGTCCACAATTTTCTATTTTTTGAATTGTTCATAGCAGTGATTGAGATACAAGAAGTATACCAGGGAATTCGAAATGAGGGATTTAAATTGGAAATTTTTCCACCTAATAATATATTTGTTTATACTTTCTCTCTCGCTCCTATGAGCTTGAAAGTCTTTACCTATTCTTTTCTCTGTTCCTTTGCACATCTTACCACTGACTCATTGGTGGGGGAACTCAGAGCTTAAGATGGGTTCCGAACCACCAAGAGCAACGGATATTTAGGACTTAGAGAAAGTAAGGAATTCCAGTAGTACCGGACCAACGCATTTTTGGAAACGATAGGTTTTTCTGAAAAATCTGGTATTTTATATAAAAATAGAGATAATTTATTGGAATTTTCAGGATGGAACTATGGAAAAACCATAAGAATTGAGGTTTTTTGAGTTTTATCTCCCGCAATACGCAACATTTCGAAAAATTTTTCATTCAAAAAATGTAGATACCATCAAGGTACAAATGTTTCAGACTTGAAAAAAAGTGGAGGTATGTGACTCACATCACATCTTTAACTGGTCCCAGGTCCCCCCCCCCCCCCTCCCGCAAGACTCACGAAAAATGGCACTGAGACGAGATGAAGAGATTAACCACATTTTTTGTAAGAATGATACTGCGGAATTTTACGTATTATCTGATAGAAATTGAAACTCGCTGTGAATTTGATCTTGGTTGGTACAACTTCTTATTTATACTTATATGGTGCTCATTTTACGAGTACTTCGCTTTCCGTTGTTTGTAATAGTGAGAATTTATGTTTGAAATAAAATTTTTTCTCATTGCTTTTAATCGCCAATCGATTTTTTTCGAACTATTAAATTTCTTACGATCTTGCATAATTTCAAATTATGTTTCTGACCTCACTTTTTAATAAAATATGCAAATGTCATATGTCAACTGATTCGTCTCGAAAATAGTAATTTTTGGAGTTCTTCAATCAACTTTGAATTATGTCAAATACTATAAATTATCATACCTTACTTTATAACTGATAAAACCTATTAATATAATAAGTAAATTTATAAAAAATCAAAGGCAAGAGCTAGGTGTTGATTCGCGACTGGACGGGATCTCGAATGTGAAGCACAAACGGGCGTGGACAGCGCTTGGGTGGATGACCGTTCGGGATTCTCTCTTAGTCGTATTCTCACAACGATTAACTATAATACTGTCGAGCGGAAAATTTGACGACGAAGATCGGTGTAGGCATTCGATGCTTTCGATTGCCGACATCTAAATACGCCTGTGTGTAATCGACTGCGCTCAGAGGTTTTGGTTTTCTGCAGTTTTCCACTTCTCTGACCAAATGTTCAGATGAATGCGGGCGCTGTGAATGAAAAATCTGGCTGCAGACGTTAGAGGTTTCAGAGATGGAAAATCCCACAGAATTGAATACGTCAGGCATTGCTTGGAGGCTTATTATGAGAGTCGGGTTGATTGAAAATTTTGGGAAGTGATTTGAGTTGAAGGTTTAATGTCTTAAAATCTTCTGTGGGAGGGGGAATATATAGATATGTGAAAACCCCAAGAAGGTATATATTTTAGTGAAAAAAAAAAGTCAATTCGTGTGTCCCGAACTGCGGAATCTTTAATATTATTGCATCAACTGTGAAACCTGTTGATGAAAAAAGTTTTACTCTGAGAAAGCCATTTTTAAAATATGATGAAATATTATGATTTGAGTTTCCTAGCGTTCAAAGTCCGTTGTAAGAAAATTTGAGAGCCGTATTTTTTTACCAATTCATGAGCAATGGCAAATCTGCACCGCGTTAAAAACAAACTGCTATTTGAGGCCGATCAAAAAATATGTAACGCCTGAAGTGGCGGGGAGTTCACCTCTAGTGTTACACACATTTTGAAGTTATACTTTTACAGAAAAAGTGTCACGTGGCGGAGGAGAGGAAAGAGGGGTTCTAATCGTCAGAGAAAGGTGTAACGAAAGTAAGATTTCCTCTGTGTTGCTGAAGATCAAAATTAAAAATTTGCTCTGCTTCTAATAGAATTTTTTTGAAGCTTTGATTCTTTTGGGAGGGTATACATATACTTTTAGCGAGGCCATCTTACTGCGAAAAAAGGGAACACACCATCCGCGTCACGAAAAATGCAACTGAAAATGTCTATAGCATGAAACCAATGCAGCTCCCTCCCCTCCACCCTAACCCGCCGTTATGAAGGCCGCTGTAGTATATGTACAGAAGACTCTCCGACGGTTCACGCTGCGACTCTTCCTGTTCCCACATTTCTCCTCCTTCCGCCCGTCCCCACTCTTGCCGGAGACAAGGCGCACACTCAAAGCGCCGCGTGTGCATATTGAACACGGACTTACACGTTGCACGCGAGTGAAGGCATTTATAATGAATTGTTCTGATAGTGATTCGTCTGAAGATTATGTAAGTCAGCATGTGCTTATGAAAAATGCTGATTTTTACGCAACTCAATCGCCGATAGCTGTTTTCTCTCAAAAGATGAATGAAATAACAATCAAATTTATGTTTTTCTCTTAACGTAAAAGAGCAAAGCTCCTGTCGGAGGTTCCGCAAACGCTCAACTTTTTTTTTTATTCCAAATGATTAAGTCACAAAACCATCAAATTTCAACCATATTTAATAAATTTTCTAATACATAAAAAAATTTCTGTGGTTCTGTTATAGATATTTTTAGTTAGAGTTTGTACCATTTTATCAGAATTCAGCAAAAACTCGAAGTATTTATATTATAATAGGAAGAGCGTAAAATGTATTACAGCACTTTAACAATGCTTCACTCTTTTGTTGTTTTCAGCGATAAATGAAAACCAAAAAGCAAAATAACCCTTTCAAGTCCAATTTATTGCAAGCAATGAAAAATGTGAAGTCATGTTCCCTGGGCAAGGAATTACTCTCGATCTGAACTTCCGATGGTAGAAGTCATCAATTCTTTTCAGACAAACGAACAAGGGAAGCTCGTTATTCCTCAGGTTTCTACTATGTAACGAATTCCCTGCTTGCATTTACGCTCTTTTTATCATTACGCATATTCTTCCTCTGAATCAGTTTGACCAGATTCAGTTCCAAGCTTGCAAGGCACATCAACTTATTTAAAAAAGATCGTGTTCGATTCGTAATATGCAACAATTGTAGTTGTTTTAGTAAAAAAAAAAGTTTAAAAGAATTAACCGTTAATTGAACAAGAAGTGTAGACTTGACTACATACATGAATACTACATACATAAATACTACATACAATAAATTTGCAAATTAAAATTTTTCTTTCTGAGAAACTAAAATATTGGGGGAAGGAAGGCCTCCTCCCACACTTTTCTGGGGGCACAAAAGTACCCTTCTCCTCATCGTGGTCGCTACTGCTTCTACGATTCCCTCTTCCTCTTTAATTTTCCTAACACTCTTTTCCCATCCTTCTCTCTCCTCTTCTTCTCTCATACAACCATCCAATACATGCTCCCATGTCTCCTTCACCAATTCATATACTCTGCACTTTCTCTTTCCATTCTTCTCCCGATACATTTCTTCCTTTACTTCATTTCCTTTTTTCAATTTACTGTATTTTGATTCCCAAGCCTCTTCCATCTGCCTGTTATTTGCATTTCTTAATCTCTTTTTTTCCGATTCCTCATTACCTAAAGTGCTTTCTATCCCTATCCAACGATCTCTAAAAAACTCTTTTCTTTCTCTTTCTCTCTCTTTCCCCTCTCTTTACCCCTATTTTCTGTCTTTGTTCTCATCTTCTCCTTCTGAGACTCTTCTCTTACCATATAACCCAGCGTTCTCCATTCGATCTCTAATGTCCATCTAATATATCTTTTTTTCATCTTCTCCATCTCCCTTTTCTACCTCCAACCCCATTACGTTGCACCCTAGCTTGAACCCGGCTATGCTAGCGTATCAAACAACCTCATACGCCTCTTCCAGTCTTTTTCAAACTTTTTTTTAGCTTATTCTCCAGACCTTCTTTATTACTTTCGCAATTTTCTATATCCTTTCAGTAATATGCGCTCCACGCTCCTTATTCTCTAGCACAATTAAACCAAGATACTTGTATTCCCTTACCTCCTCTGACATTCTACCTTTTCATCTCGCTGTCTATTTTTCCTTTTCCCTTCCCCGTTTCTAAATCCCATTATCTTAGTTTTATCTGTATTGAGACTCCGTTTTATTCCTATCTAGGTATTTTTCTAATCTCGTAATTAATCAATCATTTTCTGTTCATCTTCTCCTCCAAATCTTGAATCGAGATATTAGGCAGAAGTGGGCTTCATCGGACAATCTTGTTTCACACCTCTCGCCAACCAAAAACTGTATCCTATGTGTTCACAAACCCTACTCTCTTTTTTTACTATTGGTACCTCTATCTCTTCTTTCCATATTTCTGGCTAGTCTTCTCATCATACCCTATTGTACATTATCCACGCCTATCCTTTCGATCATTTCCCTACATATTTCCATACTTTATTCAGTATTTCACCTATACCTTCTGCTTTCCCTTCTTCTACAGACCCTATCGCTGTCTCCATTTCTTCCTTTGTGATAATAGTCTCCTCTGTGTTATCCCTTCCTGCCTCGCCTTCGAAATTTGTTTGTTCTGCTCCTACCTCCTATCACATAACGCATTACACTCCTTCTTTGCTCTTCCGTACTCTTCCATACTACTGTTCCCTTTCTTCCATCTTTTCAATTCTTTTTTAACTTCCTTTATTCCCCCTTACATCCTTTATTTCCCCTTACATCCTTTATTCCATCTGCTCACGTTCTGAGTTGAATCAAGAATCTTGTTTTCATGAATCGATTTAAATAATTGTAACTTCAAAATTCACAATTGCTGAGGAATATCATTTCAATCATATTTATTATTAAATTTGAGCGCCGTTATGAGTAGAGCCCTAATGATTGGTTCTAGTTGAGTAGATATTCGTGTTTTTCTACGTCACGGTCGAAATAAGTATCTTCAAATTTGAGTGCGACAACTTTCCCCTGAAAATCGTAAACTTTGCAGCCAGCCTCCTAAACTCAATCATCACATCTGCAGATTGCCTTTTGATTTCTGTAAACAGCGCCACAGTGGTTCAAAATCCCAAAAAGCTGTCCAAAAAACTAAATCTCAATATTTCACTTCGTCCGAGTACTTGTTTGAGGTTTTCGAGGTCGCTTATTTCGAAAATGAAGTCAAAAATCCAAAATTCGAAATGGCGGACCCAGATGGCGGACATTTTCCTGGAATTCACTACATGCAGTGAATTTTCGGTGAAAAAAGTTTCTGCGACATGCAAAATGCTCGTGAAGGTACGTGCATCAGGAATAAATAATGAAATATGTACAATTTACAAACATGTTTTCGAAGTGTGCGATGTATTGCAGGGGAGAAATTTATCTTCTTTTGTACCCTTTTTAGGAATTCACGTAGAGAATTCTTCTTTTTTTCCTGCGAGTTCCTGTGCCGAGATTTGTTGTTTACATTGCGGAAAAGTGTCTACTGTTCGAAACCGTTTTCACTTGCTGCCCCAAGTTGCCCCATTTCAAGAAAAGTCGTTTTTCTCGCGCTGTGTCACTGTTTGCGCGCGGCCATGCAGTGATTTTCCACGCAGCGCATGATGCTTTGACCGGCGACCGTTAATATCTCGAGATTTCTTTCTATTCATCAGAGGTTTTTTAATATATCCTTTGTAATGTTCGAAATGTATTGTAGATAGTATATCAAGTGTTCAAAACAAATTTTACGATCATTTAAAAGATTTTCCATACATTCAAATATATATCTGTAAAACAAAGTATTATTTTTATAGGAAAAAGGAAATACGGGAAATAAATGATTACTAAATGCAAAAAATCATACTTAAAAAAAAAATAAAAAGATAAATATTAAAATAAGATATTTGGTTTGTTTTTTGCAAAAATTTAAACTTTTCCATAAATTCGAATACATATTTCAGTGAAACAGAATGTTTTTTTTTCATAGAAAAAGTGAAATATTAAAAATAAATTAATAGTTCATTAACAAAAATTTATAAAGTCAATGAATAATAAGAAAATAGATATTAAATAACATCTTTGGTTTGTTTATTGCAGAACCCGCGATGCAGGTCCAAAATTTGACGCGTCGTTCTGACTTGATTCTTAAAACCAACGACCCAAGAAACCCCTCAATACTCATTTTCAAGTAGATGCATGGAGAATTTTGGAAAAATGTCCGCCATTTTGGATACGATAATTTAAATTTTGGATTTTTGACTTCAATTCCGGAATCAGCGACCCCAGAAATCCCAAAATACTTGTTTTCAAGTGAATAAATTGAAAATTTTAGGGGTTTTTCTGCCATTTTTGGTCCGCTATTCCAAATTTTGGATTTTTGACTTCATTTTCGAAATCAGCGACCCCGAAAACCTTATATGGGTACTAGAACTTTGTGAAATATCGAGATTCTGACTTTTGGACAGCTTTTTGGGATTTCGAACCGCTGCACAGTGGTCCAGACATCGGAAAAGCTGGCCAAAAGTAAAAAAAAAAGTAAGTCAAAAGATTGTTTCAACATTAAAAATGGTTTTAGTGATATCCCTGGGATTGCCCAAGATCATTAGTAGGGGCAGATGCCTTTTCATAGTCGGTTTATCTCTTCTAATCAATCGATCGGAAAACGCTGGACGATACGCGCGTCCCGACGAAAAAAGATATTTTATTTGGCCAGTGCACGGAACTTGAATGGATTGAACGATTTGAGTGTGACGCAATGGATTCACCTGCGCAAAGAAAGTACTTTTAATAATCATTAGGTGAAATTCTATGATATGATTCGTTTGTTGTCCTCTGAATTGTTGAAATTCAAAAAATTTCCCGGAAACTTTTTCAACTTTTTCTAAAGTAAGAGCTGACAATAAGTTAAAAGTTCTACGAGGTATAATTGAACTCGAGTATCCAAAATTAAAGTTATACATATGATTTGAATATATGTAAAAATCAACTGCCAAAAACTGCCAATACAGCTTTGGGATACATTTTTGTGTGAAAAAACGTATACACGCCATGGCGCACAGTAAACCAGAAATAGGAAAAGCTGGCCAAAAGGAGAAAATGTTCATAAAATGGACCAAATTTTCTTACTCGAGGGTTTTTGGGGCTCTGATTACGAATCCGGTGTCAAAAATTTCTGAAACAAAATGTCGGATCCAACATGGCGGACGAGTATGCTAAATACATATTTTTTTTCTTTCCAAATTGGTATCAGGGGGTTTTCATGGTCGCTGATTACAAATTCGAAGTCAAAATTTCCAAAAACAAAATAGCGGATCCAATATGATGGCCACGCAACCCTGGCAACGGGAAATGCCTCATGTGAATGCAATTTTTATCAAAAATTCTATCAAGTTACATGTGGACAAACAACTTCTAAGTGAAACCATGAATTTGTTAGATTTACCAGTTGAGGAAAAGCTCGAATAATTAGATGATTATATCAGTGATTGTGATGATGATCAATCCAGCGAAAGCGAATGCGGTGAATAGCTTGAAGTTTTTCGTATTATATTTGTGTTGCATTATATGTTAATGCATATGGATCGAATTAATTGAGATTCAACCATTTTCACATCTCTAACTTTTAAGAAGTTGTGTTTCTACATGTTTTTCGAAATAATAAGATTCGTCTTATTTTTTCTATGAACATAGATACCTGACTTGTGATTTTTTACCCAATAAATATCTACCCTATTACTGAAAATCACATAAACTAAAATAATTTTCTTACTTCTGTCCGCCATATTTAGGCCGCTATTTTGTTTTTTACTGAACTGAATACAAAATCGTGATAACCAACCTAAAAAACTTCTAAATTCAAATTTGCATGAAAATACATAAATGCATTCACATTTTGACCAGTTTTTCTAATTTTGGACCCTGAAAAGCCCCTTATATCAATTATAAAAGAATAAAGAAAGTTATTAAACATACGCGACCGCCATGTTGGAACCGCTATTTTGTTCTTGAAAATTTGGACTCCAGATTTGTAATCAGCAAAGGCAGAAGCCCGCTGGTATCAATTCAAGAGTATATCAAGAACTTGTTTAGCATACTAGACCGCCGTTTTGTATCTGCCATTATGTTTTTGGGAATTGTGACTTCAGGTTCGTAATCAGCGATCCTGAAAACCTCTTCCAACCAATTTGGAAAGCATTAAAAAAAATTATTCAGCATACTCGTCCACCATAGTGGATCCGACATTTCGTTTTTTAATTTTTGACGCCGAATTCGTAATCAGCGACCCTGAAAACGTCCGAGTTATGAAATTCGGCGCATTCAATGAACATTTTCTAATTTTGGCCGGCTTTTCCGACTTCTAGACCACTGTGCGCTGTGAGTGCGAGAAAATACATTAAAATACGAATTTTCAAGAAAAAAAGCTGTAATGACTATTCTGAACTATATCCGAGAATTTGTCGTTTAGTGTTATATATATATAACACTAAACATATATGTATATATCATCAGAATAAAATGCCAAGTATTCAGTTTACTATAATTCTGATAATATACATGCACGGTTACGTTTAAGAAAATCTGCCAGCTTAGCGGGCCTATTCTCATCGCTCGCTTCGCTCGCAAATTTCAGCGCGCTTAAGGCGGGCGCCCGCCAGATCTCGCGCTTCGCGCTTGTACATTTCAAAACCTCGCGCCGCGCGCTCGGGTATTTGTTTCTCGCAATCGAAATGCTTTTGCTATTGTTTTTTCAATAATTATGCAGACTTGAAAGTAAATTGAACGAATCAATATCTTTTAGATCCCAGTTAACCAATGCAACCTCATATTTTTAATTCATAACGTAATTAGGAATAGATGAAGATTACGTTTCTGAAAGCTCTGTTGGCTTTAAGGTACACATTCTCATCGTGGAACTCGCGCTTTACGCTCGACTTTTGTTTATTATCTAAGATACATTTACAAGAGAAATCGATTGCGCGGTTTATTATACAAAAAACAAGTGTATCAAAGACTGATTTGATCAATTTATTTTTTGTTGAGTTATCATGTTTACAGACGAACGGACATACAGACGGACACCATCGCCAAAACATGATTTTCGGCTTCAGGGGGTCCTTAAACGTAGAAATCCGTTGAAAATTAAAGATAAGGAATTTCGGGTGATGGTAATACTTTCTCAATCATTAATGATGAGAATGTGATAAAATTTTTGATTTTCAAATATGTGCTGCACAGTAAAAGTTTGATTTTTTCATTTCCTCATTGGAATTTTCGTGACAATTCAAAAAGTCGTATCGATAATCTTGAAGGGCTCCCCAGAGGAAACATTTTTTCTCTCTGACTTTCTTTTTATTCGTGTGTTATTTGGATAAAAATTTTCATTTTGATTTCTATGCCTGAATTTTGATAATGACACAACCTTGACAATTTTGTTTTTATAAAAAAAAATATTCGTTTTTTGATTCAAAATATCTGGCTCACGAAATCATCCTTCCTTTTGTACCATTCAACAAGTGTGTCAAATGCCGATTTGATACGTCTATTTTTCCGTGAGTCATCGTGTTTACGGACGGACATACGGACATACAGACCAACAGAAAGACACCATCGCCAAAACTTGATTTTCGGCTTCAGGGGGTCTCGAAACGTGGAGATCCGTTGAAAATTCAAGATGTGAAATTTCAGACGATTCTAATACTTTCTCAATCATAAATGATGAGAGTGTAAAAAACCGGTATTAAACTTTGTTGCCGGTACCAGCAGTGTATATGCTGCCTCAAGTATAACATCTGCGCTCGTGGCGATTCCCAACTCTATACGCGTTTTTCTCGAAAGACTTTTTTTCAGCCATCCCAAGTACAAAAATTTTCCGGTGACTCTTTTTCAATATATAGGAACCGTCTTGGACAGGGCATTTATCCAGCTACGTAACATGTTACTCCATACCGGTCATAAGGGTCCTTTTTATGCGGGCGTCCACGTAGTCTTCTTTAAATTTCAACCCCAAAAAAAAATCAAAATAGTTCAGTACTACCAGTCTACCACAAAAGGAAAGGAACTGGAGCAGTGCATTTTCCATTCACTTCTCTGCATCCACTCTAATTAAAATTCACAGATATTCACTCCAAGTATTTTTATCACTGAAAAGTGATATACTACTCGCAGTATATAAAAATGAAAGAGACCCATGACCTCTTCTTATCTTTGCCTCTTAAATCATGAGAAAAAAGGAAGCAGATCTTTTTTGAAAAGTAGTACCCAAATGGAGGTTCTTAAATGAAAAATGTTTCCTACCAAGTATTTCCCGTAAACTTTTCCATATTTTCCCAGGGAGCACTCCAATTCGCGGCTTGTACATTAATGTTCTCACATCCATAGTGTGGTAATTAATGATTACGAGTGGAGAGTAAATTGTTTCCAGTGGTGGTATGACCTCTTATACTCCTTTCCAGGCGTGCGTTTGCAAACATGTCAGACCCTACATTGACACCTTTCTGGACACTCCGTAGGCAAAGGTTCTTGCTTGAGAGCACAATCGATGACTGTACCGGTAGGCCATGATTAAAGACAAGGTTGTCCTTTATAAAAGGGGGCCACTACTTCTTTCTTGCTTTAGAGGGTGTATCGATTTAACTGCAGGGTAAGAGGAAAGGGTAGGAGACAGACTGACAGGAGAAAAAGAGGCTGTAAGCTCTCTTTCGTTATTGGACGTGTAAGAACCTTTCAACGATGAGAAGAGCCAGATTTGTTCACAGAAATATTTTTTTTTTTTGAGATTCAAGTTTTCACAAACACTAATGTCGGCGAGTTTTGACACATTGCTGATCTTGAGAAATGATCAATTATTATGTATGTAGGACAATGGCAATATACATCAGGGTGGTCCACAAATTTTTACATTCTCATCGAGAAGGTATTAGATTTATGTAGAATTTGAACCCCCCGGTTTTTGTCAAATGTGCACGTTTCAAGACCCCCTGAACCCGAAAAACAGGTTTTTACGAATGTGTCTGTCTGTATGTCTGTCTGTATGTATGTATGTATGTATGTATGTATGTATGTATGTATGTATGTATGTATGTATGTATGTAT